>VDFB02206570.1:0-15317 GCA_007258455.2 Sequoia sempervirens
ATATGATTTCACAAGGGTAAAATAATGGAGCAAATACACTTTTTATGATTTCATTACCCTAAAAATGATGCCCATGAAATGTAATATGGCTAGTGGGTAAGCAATTCCTGTTTTACAGGGCATGCACATCCTTTTTTTAATAGTGTTCCCATCTTTTTTGTTAGATCTCTATAAACGCCTTTTCTAGATATATTGTAAAATAACTTATTTTTTCAATTTATTAAATCTTCCATCTATGCATGAAATTTTTTGCCTATGTGCATTGCAAATATTTTGAAATTTTGGTATATTTTAACTTTGATCAATTCATTTCTATACAAATATCTATTAGAGAATTCAATCATCCATGGTGCAGGAAATTTTTATTTTATTATATTTAATTATTTTCATATCTTTGAAATCTTCATATCTTCATTATTTTCTTATATAATTAGTTAAACATTAACATCCCATTGACCTAAAACCAAAAAAGTATTGCACTAGGAAAAGTGTATTGTGTATTACAGATTATGGTGTGCTTCACTAGTAAAAGTGAGTTAAGATTGATTATACCCTAACATTCCCTGACACATTAAATAAAATAAGCTTAAGCAATAAATCATTAGAATTTCATAACGGAAACTCAATATCACATAGATTTAAAGAAATCAATAAAATGTGGTTTATTTAGATTTTAGGGGACTTATGGAATTCAAATGTAAAACATATTTGGAAATAAAGACATAATTAAATTTGAATTGATAATGATTATTAATTTGTGGAGAAAAATAAAATACACTAGATTAAAATTTAAAAGCCCTAAAAATAAAATAGATAACTTAGATGACATAGAAATATATTTACAAGTATATATATATATGTATTTTTGATTAGTTATTATTGAGAATCATGAATTAAAATCAAAATAAACAAAGGGTCATGCATAAGGCTTCGTTAAAAACACTACAAGTATGGAGGCTAAAAAAAATGGGTTGCAAATTTCAAGGGAAAATTGGGTGTCCTATATAGGTAGAACAAATGGTGATTCTTAGTAGAGAAAATTGTATTCAAAATCCATAATCTTTTGTTAGAAGTGAAAAAATAAGTAAGATAAAATCATATCATAAGTGATGCTAAGAATGTGTCAATAAAAGTAGACTTAGAGTAGGAACTAGGTTCTATTAATCAAATCATATGTGTGCATGATTCAATTACTCATTTTCGTGTTGACTTTGAATTGGCATTTAAAAAAGGATACTAGGCACATAAAAACAATTATTCCTAACACATGCTTAGACATTATTTCAATTCTACTAGCCAAGCATCTATAGCCCTAATAGAGTTATCTCTAGTCACACTCAAGGCATAACTCCATTGCTACTTAAACATCTAAAGAATTAGTAAAAATACCTAATTCACTATTTTTTTATTTTTTAAACATTTTCTCATTTTCTTTCTTGTATTCATTTCTTTTGATTTTCTTTTTAGCTCAACTAGCAAGCTATGAATCTTGTTACCTAGTTTGGGGACCACCAATGGCATGTGAGAGGATCTCTTAGGAAAAGAGAAAATTGATTACCTAAAACCACAATGGGTCACCCTAGCATACTAGACAGTACAATGTTTGATTATTATTTTGATTAAATAAATTATCATGCATACTTAGCAAGTTAGGAATAACTCAACTAAGAAGGGAACAAAACCTAAGGGGGCGAGTGCATTGAATTGGGGGAAAAAGGAGGCAAAATAATAAAATTTCACTGTAACATGATCGTGTTACACCTAATGCAAACATTTTATATACAACATAAAGGAAAAATCCCCTCGACACACATTTTTACCACCAACAACCACAATTGATTACTACAAAGAGACCAAAACATAAGAGCATCTTCCATATTTTCTTATATTTCTAAATTCTATTCTAGTCTTTCTTTAAATGCCACATCATAGAATATGTAAGAGGCCAAGAATTTATTTTCTTTTTAATCAAATATTGTTTATATTTTATAAATTTTAATATTTTAGAATAATTTTTTTATTTCTTCTCCCAAATTCTCTAAAACTCAATTTGAAACAAATTTTAGATGAAGAAATGCCTAAAGAGAACCCTCCACTAAAAGGAAGAAAAGTACATGAAAATGCTTCCTAAACCAATCTAATGAGGAGACTTTTGTGCAAATTCTTAAATTTTTTCAACTATAAAAGTAGAAAAATATATAAACAGAAAATAAGCTATATATCTTAACACAAATGTATGTGGGAAAAATCCTTTTGAGAGAAAAATCCACTCTCCAATTCCAAAGTGACCTAATGCATTCTTTAGTAAGCCAAAGGAATGCAATAAACTTGTAGAGAAATCTATAAGAGGAGTATCACCAACATATATTTAACTAGAATAAATATGACAACATAATAGTATCACTTAAAAAAATTAGGATCCTCCACATGGGACATGAACTCTCCCACTAGAAAACAATTCACTAGAATATGAAATAACAAGTGTATAGAAAATATATTAAAATGAGCATTAAGAATTTAAAGTTGAGACACATTTTCCTATCACTAATGGATCTTTTACTATCAATATCACCAACTTCCTTTACCAATAGCCTCATTTCTTTTATTATCTTTTACTATTCTTGAACATATGTGTAGACATGCAAAATTGACTCAACACGTTATCACACATGTTGAATGACATTTTCACATTATCAATCCACTATCACCTAGTATCACTGCATTTTCATGTCATTTGCACCATCTAACCATTTCCCTCTATTAATTGAATAATAATCTATTATTTGATTAATTAACCTAAATTCCTCTATTTATTAAATAATCTATGATTATTTAATTATTTCACACTTTTCATCAAATTCAACCTTTTAATCACTTTGATTAATTAAATAAATATTCTTTATTTAATTATGTCTATAATTTAACATTTTCTTCTATTTTAATTAAATGATTGTTTAATTAAAATTCATTTAACACTTTCCTCTAAAATTAATTAAATGATTATTTATTAATTGTTTAATTGATTCATCAAAACCCCTTTCAAAAAATTAAATAATTATTCTTAATTATTTAATAAAATCATCATTTTCTCTCTCTTTTGAAGTTACAGGTCCATTTTATGATTAGTTTATGAAGGCAATATTTGAGCAAACTTCTAATCTTTTTTTCTACAGGGAAGTCAAACGGTTCACGAAAAACACAAGTTCCTTAGTTTAATAACATTTTGATTTGGTGTTTTAAAATTGAACAAACAAAACAAGATAAGAGTTAAGTTTGATGCTTTAAAATATACAATGAATTATGACCAATTGAGTTTTATTTTGTTGACCAAACACACGTTTTCAATATGTTGACCATTAATGACTAGGAGTAGGAAGATTTCAATTGGTGCTTAAAATTGAACAAATCCTTTTTTTGTATTGGACTATTGCTATGAATTTTGTTTGACGTCTTAAAGACTTAAATTTGGTGCAACTAAAAAGAATATTGCTATCTTCATAACACTTCAATTTGGTTAAATAACTCTGCTCGAGGGGTCTCATGAACAATTGCAATGAATTGTCTTCGAAGTGTTTGTTGTGATTTGTAAAGCTAAGTATCTATCCTCTCACCTCACATCCTTGTGATGATCTTGGTTGAAGGAAAAATACTTTAAACTTTACATTTGAGTCTTTTTCACCTTTAGGCCATAAAGAGAGGGTCTTGCTATGAAACACATCTCACACTGGAGAATTCATAGTCAAGTCCTTGAAACAACATGTTCACTAGCAGGCTGTATAAGTGTTGCGAAAATCACGAGATAAGTAGCTTCAATGATGTGCCAATAACAAACTGCACCTAATCCCACACCTTAAGTGGAATGGGAACGGTTAAAGAGCCTTAAGTGGCCAATTGGTGAGTATTGGATGCCTTTGTTATCAATTTGTTGTCACTAGAACCCTTTGTTCTTAGATACTATCCAGTCTAACCAATTGAGTTATTTTTAGTGGTGCATCAGAGTCAAGCTTCTCTATTGTAAGTGGACTCCAAGAAGTTACTTTCCAAGTCTAGTTTTGATCTTATAAATCTCGACACTTTGATCTAAAATTGCATGTAAATTGCCTCTACTTATGAGGAGCATGAGGCAGGCCCACTAGGAAAAACGTAACCACTTGAGCTAGGATTGTACTTGATTGTGAGTCAGTTAAAACACATTGCTTGATTTGAAACACTTGAACGAACATTAACATGATCACCAAAATGTCAAACCCTTGTGGTCTAAGTGGAATGTGAGAGTAGCCATATGTTTTGCACTCCTTGAGGTTTTACCTTGAAGGTTTTCAAGCATTTAGGCTACAATCATAGGTCACTTTATCCAAGGTCAACATAGGGAATTGCAACTTTCATATGCTCATCTCTACAACATTGAGCTTTGAAGAGAGGGATTTATTGAAGTTGCAAACGCTTCGACACGAAAACGATTGTTCAAGCCAATTTTCAGTCAAGTTAGTAGTTTTATATCACATTTTCACATTTGGAAGACCAAAAATCTAAGAGAGAAATCCAAAACACTTGCACAACTACCTTAGGTGTTGGAAACATAATTTGCAAAACTCTCACATTTGCTGAAAATTTAGTCGTGCCTTTGTCATAACTCAACGCATATGCCTGGTTTGTTCTCTGTCTAAGGAATTGTTGTATGACCACATTTGAGACATAGAATCACACTTTTGCCATATAATTGCGCATTCGATAGAAAACCCACACATTTGACACTAGTGCTCACGCAGTTACCATAATATTTAGCTGTAGTTAACCCTATCTGCCATCATTTGCCTATGATCTTGGGAAAGTCCAAAATCCTTAAACGAGAATCCATATTCTGACTCTCCAAAAGAAAACTCGTAACTCTAGACATACCAGGAAACGTGCTTGGAGAAACCACCGCAACCAATCTATCATTATAAGGGACTTTTACGACCGTTTATCACCACCTCTTGATTGGGTTGACCCTAGGCCTAGACTATTGTTAGAAAGCGGTTTATGACTAAAACTAGATTACAATCTTGAAGAAAAATGGACACCAACACAAACAAGTCCATGGTTCCCACAGGAGAAATGATCTTATTTGTAAATTCATTGGGGTTCAATTGAATTTTAGGATGATAATATTCCCATGTTTGTTTATATTCTTGACTTTATGGTAGAGGATTTAATTTTTTAAATACATATTTGAACAAGATAGAGGTTCACTAACCATCTTAATATTATTCAGAATGGGTAGGCGGAATAAATGGGAATCACTCATTTCTTTAGATGTGCAAGACATTCCCAACCAGGGAAATCATTTCTCAAGTGTTGACCTTGAATGGACACCTATTGGAGGTGACAATAGTGAGATAGACATATGTGCTACAATCCCTCTTGAAAGACTCCCTCACTTTGTCAAAGGAGAAGGCTTATTTGATAGTACGAAGATGACATTTGTACACAAATTGAATATAAAGAATGACTTGATTCAACCTACCGACTAGACAATGAAGATGTACTCAAGGTTTGCTTATATTTAATATATTAATGAAGCATGCCATAACTTATATTTTCTATATATATATATATATATATTGTGCATGTGAAAACAGATATTGGTGTGCTTTTGGCCCCGAGGACAACATAAATAACTCTGAAAACAAGAAAAGGAAACAAAGGTTTATCCAAAAAAGGGGTTGGCGAACCCACTTTCTCGTTAGGGTTATGTATGGTAGACCAAATGCTGCAGTTATTACATATAATGATTTCAGTCATTGTGATGCTAAAGGCAATTTTTTCATGGAGAAGACGACCCTTCTGGTGATCCAAGGAGTGGTGATCCGAGGAGTAGTGTTGCACCAAGGTTGTCAAATGAATGCAAATCATATATTGAATCCTTATTGCTAATGGGTGTGGGAATTGATACAATATGTGAACAACACTATTTAGACCCTAGTTTGACTCAGTTGATGAATAAGAGGGACACATATTTGTTGAGGATAGATTTTTTAAATGCATGGAATAGACTACGCTCACTTTGATCCGAAAAGAATGAAGATGATGCAAAAAGTGTAAGCATGTGGCATATAGAGGAGAATGATAACTTCTATTATAAAAGACCAAACAATATGGAAAATATTCCATTTATCATAGGCATCCAAACACCATGGATGCGAAAAATGATGGTGAAACATTCACATAATGCAATTATTGCTATGGATTCCACATTTTCAATGAATAAATATGGTGTAAGTAAAACAATGCTAATTGTATTTATGGATCTTAATGAAATCAATAATTTATTCTACTAAAAATATAATAATTTATGGTTTATTCATGTGTAGTATCAGTTATGTACTTCGCTTATATTTGATGAACAAGAGGCTGGTATACCTGTTGCATGGGCCATATCCTCAAGAAATAAAGTTGATGATATAAATGAATGGCTGCCAAAAGTTTATAAAAGAGGGAAACAATGTAAAGAAGATTGGAACGCCAATGCATTTATGACAGACGGTGCTAGTGCTGAGATTGAAGCAATTAGGTTTTTATTGGCCATAATCTTTTACTTAAACTAAAGTTAACGCGTAATTGTTTAATATTTAGTCTATAAAAAGTTGAACATTACACTTATCCTTGTAACTTGTAGATTATCCTTTGATTGCCGGGTACTTTTATGTATTTGGCATGTACGTAGGGCATGGTTGAAGAATGTATACATGTAAGCCAATTTTTTATTAAAATAAATGGAAATGTTGCACATTACATGTTTGAATTTTATAGCTTGATATTATGTTTTATAATCCAGGTATGTCAGTAATAAGGATGTTGGAATGAATATGTTCGATAGATTGGGTGAGATAATGTATGCAATGAGTGATAATGAAGACATTACTACTCATTTGATAACAAATTTTATGGAGGAATTCAAAGAGAAGAAAAAATTTATCGATTACTTTCAAAAAACTTGGTGTCATGATGAAACTCATATTGGTAAGTTCATTGAATTATTCATTATGGTTTTGTATGCATTTACATTGTTTAACTTGTTTTTTATTTATACCAAGACATCATTTTGTGGGTTTGTATAACAATGTAGGCAAAAAACTATAGAAATTTCCCTCATGCAAATTAATAAACCAATGCTTCCATATCTAGTCATACCACTACCACATCAAAAGTCTCTATTTAAGTGATCGTTCTAAGAGTTGCACGAGGAGAATGGATTGACTTATCCATACACTTCTTCATTGGGTAGAGCCATTCTATAAAAATAAAAGATATTTGCAATTATCTGGGTTTTTGACTAACTTAAAAAAAATCCAATATTACACAACTGCATTAGAGGTAAAAAAAAACGAGATACAAAGTGTTATCTATATGATCTCCTCCCTAACACATACTAGATAAGAAGCCAAACAACTCTAACAAAATGGTATATTGTTAGAAAATTTGGACCAGATTTGCATGTGTGTGACTATCAATGGGCAAAGAAGGGAAACACATGCAAACATGTGTTAAAGATTTTAAATCTTCTAAAGACAAACAAAATAAATGAGCAAGATCAAGTTGTTCGTAAGGGTCACTTGAAATTTAAGTTTAATATTTATATGTTAAATGATTATTATATTTTTTTCAAAAATAACTAAATTAATTTTATTAAATTAATAAATGGTGTTACTCCACTGCTTGATGATGGTGACAATGTTAGAGGGAGTTTCAGTCACGAAAACAATACCATTGGTAATATTAATATGGTATTTTACAATTAAATATTAGTTTATTTTGTATGGTTCACAAAATTAATTAAATTTTAATCCAATTATAGATGGTTGTAATCAAATAGTAGATCAAGATGTGCTTGGGGTTGTCATTGGTGAAGACCAAATAACAGGTAAATTTCAATGTCACTATTTTATAGTGAAATATTAAGATATTTTAAAATATTTTTAGATTTAATCATTTTTATTTGTACTATAGATGGTTTGAAATCATTTGATGTTTTGAATGATGACTTTCAAAATTCTATTGATTATTTAAATCATCTGCTCCAAAATTTACCAACTAGTGAAAATGAAAATGATTTTTTTTGTCAATGTATAAAGAGATTGAAAAAATATATTCATACATCTCTTCCTTCCTCTTACACATTTACATCAATCCCTTGTTCAGATAACATGTCTATGAGACGAATATCACCATGGTTTAGTCCAAGCAAAATGCACAAACGTCGTTCAATTCATCAAAGAGAATGGCATTTCTGAAGACTTGAATGAAACAATTGAAGAATTCCCCTCTATAGGATGTAGAAAAAAAAAGAAAAAAAAAGGTCATTAAACGTTCAGGCATCACAACAGAAGAAAAAAGAGTTAGTATCATGCAACAACATAGTGAGTATATTTTTCAAAAGAATTTTAGTAATTTGCATTACAATACTTCGTGTTTTTATTTCATATGTTAAATATGTCATGTTGTAGGTTTGGATGATCAAGAAAGTACTCAAGGACATCAATTACCTTTCTCTATTGATCTAAACCAAACAATAACAAGTGAAATACAACTTATAGATGGTAATTTTTTAACTATTAAGTGTGTTTATTAAATTTATAGACAATTACTTAATTCTTATCTCTAATCAAATTTCTAATCTTTATAAGTTTACTATTGTTTATATTAATTGCATAATGTAATTTTACATTTGAAAACTTTATCTATGTTGATGTGTTAAATGTGTCATTGCAGCTTTAGATGATCAACAAAACAATAGAGAATATATGTTACCTTTTTAATTGATCTTAACCAAGAAATGACAATAGATACAATGCAAAGTGGAGATGGTATAAAAATTATAGAACACACTTCAATCAATTTTATGTCTTTAATTTGTAAATTATTTTTTTCTAAGTTGATGTCTTAAATGTGCATGTTATTGTGGCTTTAGATGATCAACAAAACACCCAACAACATATGTTACCATTTTCTATTGATCTTAACCAAGAAGCAACAACGATGGATGTAATGCAAAGTAAAGATGGTAACAATATGCTAATTTGAAAATTTTAAACTATAGATAAGTTTTTATTTGGTGGCCTAATTTATTTACTATTTAGCTAATTAATCAAATTTATGGTTTGACTTGTTATTGTGCAGTCAACTTTTCATCCATCAAGTGGCATGAGAAGGCTAGATTTTGATGATCTACCACAAGTGTAAGATTTGTCTAAGACATAAGATCAATTGGACTATTAGGATTTATTGTGTAGATATTCTACATGCATTTTGTATGTAGATTTTGATATGGCATATGTAACATTTTGTAAAAAACATTTTGAGTTCGTATAAATGCCAATTTTGTATATGTGTAAAGAATTATTCTACACACACACACACACACACACATATATATGTCTATATACAATATAACTTTTCCTTATGTGTATGTTTTTCAACTTTAAACATTTATATTTGAATGCATATTCATTTTAGAATGGTTGAATTATAAATAATATGTTATAGATTTATTTTTTTGCAATCAGATGGCTTTCCATGATGGTAGTTATAGTTAGATATATAATTTTTTTTAAATTAAAAAAATCTCAATTATGTATTACCCTTATCCATCTTGAAGGGTCCCAATTATTTTATTGTTATGTTTCCTATGTGAGTAACCACATCTCTTTCATTATGAGAAATTTTAACTTTGGCGCAACAAGAATTGCATTTGGTAACGATGTTTTGGTTTGTTTGATTTTTGTTTCTAATTTGTCACTCAATCACATGTTTTTGATAAAGGAAAAAACAGATTTTGAAGGGACCCAAAACCCTGTCACTCAATCACATGTTGCATTTGGTATAGATTGGGGTTTTAATAATTTATTTGAAATATTTCATTTTGATAGAGCAACAAATTTTTAAATCTATATGTAATGGTGACACTTCTTAACTAAGTTATCAGTAGGTAGCTATCAATTGTGGACCATTTATTATGGTATCAATTGTACACATCCAAACTAGATCCACTGATCCATTTCATATTTTTTGACCCATGTTAACAACAAATCAAAGAGTTGTTTAGATCAAATTAAAACAAATCTATAAAAACACCTCAATGGATGCAATTGAAAAAAAAAACACATTGAAGAGGGGTAGGAAGAAGAGAAGATTGGATTTGAAAGAAAAAATATACTCAAGAAGGGAAAACGTGTACTAAATGATAAAAAGAAACAGACAAGTACACACCTAATATGTATGTACTTGGATTGACTAGAAACAAGACATGAAAATAATAGGAACCTCTCACACTTATACATTCATGTTTAAATTTCAGATTATGGAATTTACGACCATTAAAAAACTAATTTGGACTTGAGTGCCCTAAATTACACTTTCTTATATTGAGGTAAGATTTAATAAGGGCGTTCATCTAGGCTTCTTGGTTTCATTTCTAAAATTAATTCCTTAATCCACATGTTTCTCACACCTTATTATTAGTTTAGTATATAGTCTTGTGTATGTTCCATCTTTGTCTATTTATGTATTTAAATTAGATCAGAGTAAATTCGTTTTGAATATTTGTTAGAGATAGATAGCTATTTAGCATACAATACATAAAAATAAAGTATTATATTCTATTGATAAATCATTAGGATAGTATCATTCATATTTCACTTAGGTTCTTGTATGCATCTCATATTGTAGTTATTTATCACAGTGAACCACTTTATAAAGAATAAAATTAATATGTAGATAAACTTTTTGTTCACTTTGAATTATTTAGTTTCTTCATTCCAAATAATAGAATCTCAACACTTTATTAATACTCAAATTATTACATTCTATATTCAATTTAATTAGCATGAAAATCATTTACTTTTTTTTAGGGTAGTGATTTATTTCCTCACAATCTATAATAATATTTTTGAACATGTATTTCACATGCAAATTTGAAACACTAAAATTTAAATCCTCGTCATTTTTATTTGATATTGTTTTGTTATGTTTATAAGGAAATAAAACATTCTTGTATAAATATTTAAGGTAAAAAAAGAAAAGGTAAAATGCATAATACTAGTGGTTAGTGGGAAGGGAGTTAGCTTGAAACCATTATGAAATTTTAAATTTCAAGTGGATCTTTTGGAGGTACAAAACTAACTTGAGATAATTTCTCACATGTAGATTTAAACACAAAAGAAAACTTTTTAGACAAAAAAAACTTTTTAAACAATATAGTAAAAAAAAACTTTTTAAACATAAAATAAAGTAGATATTAAGTAGATAAAAAGTAAATAATTCTGCATAAATAAAAATAGTTTATCAAATAAAAAATAATACTTATAAATTTTTAAAAGATATATAATACACCAATTCCAAAAATTAAAAAGAAATAAAATAAAATAAAATTATTAGCAAACAAAATCTATAATACACCAATTCCAAAAATTAAAAAGAAATTAAAAAAAAATAACTAAAAGTGCATAATAATTTTAATACACTAGTTTTTAAAACATATAATAAAAAAAAAGAAAATAAATTAATGTACTTTTTACATATGTTTTAAGAAAAAATAAAAATAAAAATAAAAATCTATAGACATTGCCCAACAGATCTCGATAGCCGCAGATCTCAATGGGCATTGATTGCAGAGGGCAGGTCAACCACAAGTTGATTAGAGTGCAGTTGATGGGTGAAGCCGCAACAAGATGGGAAGAGTTGGAAACAACAAGTACAAAAGCAGTGGCTTGCACGGGTGCAGCCATTGGATGCCCATCGATGTCCATCAGTGCAAATTGTCACCTGCATAGACATTGCCAAACAATCAAACCTTGCATGGTGCATGCAAGAGGTTCCCTATCCATTGGTGCCATCACCAAGGGATAAAAAACAATTTTTGGGATAGCTGGTGGATGGTTTTTGACCATCTTCCATGCAATAACAATGAGATACCACAATATTTTTTGAGAAAGCTTTATTGTGAGTTTGCCCTCAATGAATTGCCAAATTATTTTGACATGCGGGAGTTCCAAGGTAGAGGTGGGGGCTCCACACAAGACAAAGTGGAGGCACATCTTGACCCACACTAAGCAGCAGGACCATTGGTTAGACCAAACTATGAGCATCTAACTATCACTTCTATTGTGAAGGAGGGTGTTGAGGTGGAGACCTTACAGTCGATTGGTTCACTCACTTAGAGCTTTATACAATATACTAGGCCTCTAGTACAAGGTGAGGTGGGCGAGTCTTCCAAGCGCCCAATTCCACCTTATTTATTTTGGTCCTATGGGTCATTCTGTTTTTATGATTTTGAGGATAGTTAGGATGTACGTGCTTAGGATACATCTGCAATGGATTAGATGGTCATGACAATAGCTTTGTTGAGTGATACATTCAACTTTGATAGTCAATTAAATGTCAAAAAGTTCATTTAATTCAATTCATTATATTTTATTTTTAAATGTAAGATTATAATGAAATTTCAAGGTCACAGTGTACATCCTACTTCCAACTATCCTCCACCTCCCTCTTACATGACAATGTCGAGTGCAAAGATATGTAACTAGTAAAAAAATATAAATATTACCTGTAACTAGTTGAATCTTATATTCATTTATAGTTTAATTATTATCTTTCCACAGGGCTTCACAATTCCAAATAATGAGCGTGCTCGTGTTGTAGATGAACATAGTGATTATTTGTATGTGCAACAAGTGATTATTTTGTTCTTTGTCATTTTATAATTTAATTTCTATATACTAATGTTTATACTTTTTATTGTATTAGGTGGAGGTCCATAAAAATTTAAACAAAAGATCAGGTGAACGACCTTGAAGGATACCACCATCGTATGCATCTTCATCCTTTTGAAGGCAACTAGCTATCTCTTTTTTCACCTAGAGGGAAATAACTACATCAGGGTCCTTTGTTGTATGCCTATATGGCATTTTTGAACATATATTTTGTATTACATATATGTGACATTGTATGTCTATATGCCTTTGTTGTAAACATATATGGCTTTCTTATATATATGTTATACTTCTATCAAGTTAATATTGGGCCTTCAACATCAACACCTGACAATTGAAGTGTTTGTTGGATTTTCACTCAAGTAATACAAAGAATTTTTAATTTTAAAATTAAAAATTATAAAATAATGTTAGATAGTTTTAGTAATTGAATAATGTTGTTTCATTTTTAGATTATGCAAATAGAATCTTGTTGTAAAATAACTTGCACAATAGAAGAATATGATATGAAATATGCTGCAAATACTTGATAATAACTGAGAATAACAAGCCACTTCGAGGGGGCAAACCTCCAAATATCTCTAATGAGAACACACTTCACAACTTGATGATGAAATAAGACTCACAACCTCCTATATATACCTATTTATGCCAAGGATATCACCTAGGCCGACTTAGACACACCTATATAAGACTTAGGCCGACCTAAACAACTAAATAACAATATACTAATGATAATATGACTTAATAGAGAGTTAAGATAGCCACAACCCGACTATTCATAACCCAATGTACAATAATATTAAGGGCATAGCATGCCCCCCTTCTTCACAGAAGCATTGTCCTCAATGCTAATCAAGTTTGGAAACTTTTGAATGAACTCCTCGTCTTCCCATGTGGCATCTTCAACTGGTAAATTCTTCCATTGGATGAGATACTCAATGATAGTTCTATTCCTCAGCTTCTTTGTGCGTGTTTGACAAATGCACTCTGGTTCCAAAATGATTCTCCCTTCTTCATCCAGCTCAGGAAGTGTTGTTTGAGTGGGAATATTATGCCCAATTACCTTCTTCAAATAGGAAACATGAAAAACTGGATGTATCTTTGTTGTAGGTGGCAGCTCAAGCTTGTAGGCAACACTCTGCGTCTTCATGATTTGGTATGGACATAATACTTTGGAGACAACTTATTCTTTTCTTTCTTTGTTGAGATTTGCTTATAGTGCAATGCATGAAGACCCAATCCCAACTTCAAAACTTCTTTCCTCACGATGTTGAATTACGCCTCTCTTGTTTCATTCGATTTTGTGCCATGGCTAAATTCTCCTTTAGTCCTTAAAGTACTTGTTGTTGATGAAGCAAGTGATCTTCTACTGCCTGAACTCTTGGTGACACCTTTATTGATGATGTGATGGAAGGAGGATGATATCCATAAAGTGCAAAAAATGGAGACATTTTTTATGAGCTATGAAAAGAAGTGTTATACCACCATTCTACAAGTGGTAGCCAATCTACCCACTGAGATTGTTTCTATGAAGTGAAACAATGTAGATATCCTTCCAAACACTTATTAACAACCTTAGTTTTCCCATTTGATTGAGGGTGGTATGAGAAGAGCTAGAGTAATTAATTACCCAAACGTGAATAGTCTTTTAAAGAAATTGAGTGAAGATAGGATCATGATCACTAACAATAACTAGGTGTACCACATGAAGACTGTGGATATTCTCCAAAAGCTTTAGCCACTACACTTGTTGTAAAAGGATGTGCTAATGCAATGAAATGTGCATATTTAGTGAGCGATCAACTACTACCATGATGACATTATGACCTTTAGATTTGGGAAGCCCTGTGATGAAGTCCATGGATATCTCTTCCCAACGCTGGCTAGGAATAGATAAGGGTTGCAAGAGACCTGGTGTCTTAATTGTCTCCCCTTTATGCCTTTGACACACCAAACATTTAGCCACAAATTTTTGAACATCACCCTTTAGCCCTTCCCAAAAGAAATCTTGCTTGACTCGATGATATGTCTTCAAAAATCCTGAATGACCACCCACTGGAGACTCATGCAACTCTATGAGAATATTGATTTTAAGGTTGGAATTCTTGCAGAGATACAAACGCTCTTTATACCAAAGAGTATCTCCCTTCCAACAAAACTATCGAAGACTACTAGGATCACTTTTTAATTGCTTTCGTTGGAATTACTTGGCAATACATCATTTTTTGCCTCTACGCTTTGGCTTCCTCGCCCCAATTTGCTTGTAGCATATTGAAAGGGCACACAATAAGGCTTCATCTTTCTCATCCTTCCTTGACAGTGCATCTGTGAAAATATTTTCTTTTCCTTTCTTATATACAATCTCAAAGTCATATTCTAACATCTTAGTGACCCATTTTTGTTGCTCTTCAGAAGATAGTCATTGTTCCAAAAAATATTTTAGGCTATCATGATCTGTCTTAACCTTGAAATGTCTACCCAATAGATAAGGCTGCCATTGTTTCACTGCATGGAGTATTGCTAGCATTTCCTTCTCATAAATAGGTTTTAGTTGATTCTTAC
>VDFB02206571.1:0-15282 GCA_007258455.2 Sequoia sempervirens
ATTCTTGTTAAGCAAGGAGAATCCTCTTTATTGATGTACGATGTATTGCTCTAATTCTATGCTCTTGGCAGGCGATTGCTCTTCATATTGTAAGCTGAACAGTAGTACTGTCAGCAGTTCTCTAATCTTGCTTATCATGTTTTGTAATGATTACTTTACATTCTGAAGTTGCATTGTAATTCTTGATATCTCCGCCATATGGTCACCTCATTTCCATACTGGAATTGGGTAGCACATACATGGTGTTGAGTTTGCTTTCAGCATATTAGATGGTAGGGATCCTCTGACCACGTGCTCGTCGTTCTCCGACGCATTTCTTGGTTAGAGTTCTTGTATCAGCATTTCCATTAAGATCCTTTGACCATATGCTCGCCATCACTTGGCGCCATTCTTAGTTAGAGTTCCTTCCAGCTCTGTTTCTGCATTCAAATCCTTTGACCAATGCTTTCACACCTTGCTTATCGGGATCACGGTGTACATTAGTTAGAGTTACTTCAACTATCGTTTTGGTTTAAGGCTAACCCTAACGACTATGTATTGCTTCACGCTTATTGTAATTGAAAATTTGAAAAAATTGGCTCGGAATATTTCAATGTGTAACAATGTTTGAACAACAAATGACAACTATGAATGCAATTTTGAATGTGGATCTGACCTAAATGACTGAAATAAACCTTAATGCAACCTCTGATGCAATATAATATACAATTTTTTGAATTTTTTTATGCCTTTTATGAATGAAAAATGAAAACCCTAAATGAGAAATGCAAAACAATGCAATGTGAAACCTTAGATCTAAGGTAAAATTTTTAGAAGGTATATAATGTTAACAGGCTGGGTTCACCAAAATGAAACATAGAAAAAGGTGATCCTAAGTCTAATGCAAAGAACCTGGGATCAATTTTTCCTTTTTCTAGGGTTCATTAGGATGCAAATCAACAAGGTGATTCGATTGACTTTCAACCATGTAGGTGAGTCAATCAGATCTGTATTTGCATCTTTGTGGGGGGTGGATATGAATTGGAATTGATTTGCCTTGATTAACCTAATTCGACTATGTGACCTTATATGAAAATGCAAGATTCCGACAATCAAAAAATGATAACAGAAGTTTGCAAGCAAATATGAGAAGGGCAAAGCTTTATGCGCCTATCCTATAAATCAGAGATAATTTGAATAGGAGGACAATGTCGCCCAAGGGTGACTATGTCCTTGCAGGGGTATTCTGAATCTATTTTCATGGTCCTTTGATGTCGGATTTGACCTTCTTGATTCTGCTTGCAAATTTGTCAGATCACTCTCGGATAATTCTATAAGTGAGTTTTTGTAGCTTGACAAGGTGTAGGGTTTTGAATGCAACAATGGAAAATGGATTTTCAAGCTTCCTTCAATCTCCTGTAAACCTAAAATCTACACATTCAAAGAGAGGAAATGTTGTGACATTTAGGGGCCTGCCTTAGTCAAACCCTGTGTTAATGTTTCCACTTCCACAATGGCAATGTCAATGATAGAAAGATAAATGATAGGAAGGAATGATGAATCAACAAAGTGCTACAACTCACCACCCTTCAGTGGCTTCTTTGAAGGACTGAAGTCATGCATATCACTTCAAGGTCTTGGATCTTGCTTGAATTGCTTGAATTGCTTGGAGACCTACAAAAGGGTTAGCCTTCACACCTCTGGAGTGCAGGTTGGTACGGACAGCTATGCACACTGCGTGATGAGTGCTCTTCAAATTAGGAGGGGAAGCTCCCTCGTTGTGCAGATAAAATGCTTGAAAAAGTAAACTAAACTAATTCCTATCTTTTTGTCTTAGCTGAAAGAGGCACAAGGTTTGCGAGAAACTTCGAACGTTGCAGAAGGATTTTCTGGTTTCGCAAGTCTTAACTACAACTCAAAACTTACTATCCAATCCCCTCAAGAAATCAGAGCATGAGGAAATAGAGCGGGAATGATTTTATACAATAAACCGGGTACAACTTCACAACATGAAGGCAAGGTGGGCACAACTATTTGCTAGATTGAATAAGTTTATTGGCACATACATCAAACGATAAGCTTTGAGTACAAATTCACAACATGAAGGCAAGGTGGGCGCAACTATTTGCTCTTCTGAATAGGCTTATTAGAAACACAACATAAAGGATAGCCAACTAGGACAGTAAATTGCATAGACGAAACACACATACAATTTACGATAAAACTAGCCACTATATTTAACTAAGATAAGCATTCACCATAATAACAGCATGAAACCCGAGTGGCATAACAATTCATCATCATAATAAATACTTGTGAACAGATACAAAATAAGCAATATTACAGGCAAGGTGGGCACATCATATATTACTCTCTTGTGCAAAAGTTATTTACAAATGAGCAAAAGCTCTTATTTATAGACATTGAAAGGTGTAGGGAACCCTAAAATCACCTTGAGTCAACTACAATCTTGCAATGCATGCAAGATTTTATTACTAAACCCTAATAAAGGAAACTATATAGTTAACTGGAAAGCTACCATCAGTTAACCAAAACATCTAATCTAAATGGACAATGTGCAAGCATGCACGTCCTTATTGAAAGCAAGTTAACTGGAATACTACCATCAGTTAACGAAAACCCTAAATGAAACTCCAAGTCTGGCAAAATATCCTCGAGGATAAGATAGACATGCGTGCATGGTCACAACAAAGAGAACTGAAGATGAAAGTCGAGTTCTAATTGCATGCTCCTGATTTTGTCCTCGCAAACAACTACAGGTTCTAACTGACTGATCATTGGCTGTTATCTCGAGCAACTAACCCCTCCACGAGGTTGTTGACTGTGTCACCATCTAGGGCAGTAATACTTTGCCGAAGTATACTGTGTCTGTGCAGCATGTCCTCACCGCCTATGATCTAGCACTAAAGTTCACCTTTACTCCTGGTTGCCTCATCAAACAATGCTGACATGACTGTAAGTTGATTCATCTTACAGCCAACAGTCTCTCCACTGAAAATACTGTGAATGAGTGTCTAGAGCTCTGACTGTACGTCAGCAAGCTCAACATACGCACCACCCTCAAGCTGATACCAGCATGGTATACGAGATATGAGAGTTCTGTAAGAGACCTGGTGTCTCTCAAATTGAATAACACACTCTGCTAATGTAAGTATCTGAACTTTGCCTCTTGCTGTTATAATTTTCTGAGTTTGAATATTGGTCTGATATAAATTTCTGAACTTGCGTTTTCACTAGGTTTTGGTTTTGAATGCTTGCTTGTGTTTTAGAATGAGTTTGCATTGCAATGTGCATGAACAAATGAAATATTTCTGACATTCAATCACACTAAAACTAAGAACTCAGGAAATTAAATGACTCTCTCTTTCAGATCAGCAACATAAACAAGAGGAATTTTGACAAACATTTGCCCAACAAAAATCTGAAATTAATTTGTTCTCAATCTGGGCTATTACAACAGCTGATAAATAATAACATTGATCATAATCTTGTGCTAATAGTTGGGAAAACTATGATGCAAATCTGATATAGATATTTTCTTTCTTCAACCCTTATTTTAATTGAAACACAAATCTGAAAATTAAAGAACCTGATGTAGACGCCTAGAGAAACCCTTTGAAAATGGTTTGCAGCTATGGATGAAGCTTTTCCCACACTTTATTTGCTGCTGAGTGTTGCCACAACCCAGCCACAACCTTTTGTGAAGAAATCAGACCCTAAGGTGAGGCAATTTGACCTTGAGGAAAGATGTCCTTAGCAAGGACTGTACGGCCCACTCTCAGCACATTAAATGCCTTTCACATTCACCAAGAAAAGAGTGCAACCTGCTGTATATCGTTTACTTTGCAGCCTTCACAAACAGATTTGCATTTTCTGATTTAAAGCAATGAATTTCTTCACCAAAATCTTTCGTTTTGAGCACAACTAGAGCTCCTGATTGAAGCTCTCCTTTTGCCACAATTCAATGGATCTTTCACCACTTCAAAGCAGCTGAAATACTCAAGAATCTCCTGCAAAATCCTCAAGCAATACCAGGTTGAAACCCTTGCACACCAGCCAAGGAGAATTTTTCACAAAGTCAAGTACTCAAATAATAATGAGGTCGATTTTGTGAAGAGAGCTTTTATATCCTCTCAAGAAAAGTACGACTTCTCTCACTTGGCATCATTTAAATATATTTGCTTTTGTTGCTTTTTAAATTGACTTTGGAAAAAGTGCTCAAATATTTTAATCTTTTAAGTGGCAACTAATTGAAGGGTCATGGCCTCATGGCCCCACTTTAATGACTTAAAGTACAATTATAACATATGCTTTTTAGAATAACATTTTATAATTGATCTCATAATAAAGTCAACTCACATAACCATTAAATATTAGCAAATATTATATCACAAAGTGCTCTGCCAAAAATAGTAACTCCCTGTATTTGACTTACTATAAATAGTAAATCTCTCTGAAAGTGCCAAGTAACAATTGCAAAGCCTAACAAAGGTCGTCACTGCCTTTGACTACTGTCCAGGTGCCTAAGATATAAATAGAAACCTCGACTCCCTGAAAATAGTTACTATAAATAGTAAGTGTGTCAAACGGAGTCCAACGAAGGTCAATCCTGGTCTCACACTGAATACAAAAGGGAAAATCCATCTCAAATACTGTCAAATGAGACCCCCCTAACCATCTACTCTAGCCTACGAAGTTCAGGAATAGGCTAAGCATCCTATCAACATGTCTGAGCTAGAAAGGGAGCATTACAAGTTCTCACATACCGAAGTGCACTAGTGACGTGCTCTCTGCTCTCAGCCAACTCTGATGCCATTGTCTCCTCTATCTTTGCCTTGAAGATCAACTGTGTCCTCCAAGTGTAGATAGCCTCTTTGTCCTCTGCATTTGTGACTAATTCATATGCCATCCTCAGGTGAGCAATCATAATCTCATCCTTGGGTCTGTCCATCGCCAAGTCTCGCTCCTCATCTTGGAGATGTAGACGAAGTTTGCATGCATTGTACCGCAACTGGTATAACTCTGCAAGCACATAGTGGCCTTTAGTAACGAACTCCTCCCAATCCTCCAAACGCTTGCCGTATGCAACCAAGTGATCAAGCTGACCCTGTTTTGCCAATGGCTCTAGCATTGGTGGGAGTGTGACGGTGACATCTTCCGTTCTGTGTACAAGGCTAGAAATGTATTGACGAAGTTACTGGATTTGAGCGTTGAGGGCTGCCTTGTCTTCTCCGTCTTTCAATATTCTATCCCTCGCACTATCTGTTGCAACCTGTAGGAGATCAACCTGTGTCTAGCGGGTGCTACGACCAAGGTTGACTATGATCACTTCAAAGTCTTAAACTTCAATCTCGTTTAGACTCTTCCCCTCTGGGGGTATAGCAGTCTCAATGACAATCTCCATATCAATATTCCTCTCCACATGGACCTGTTTCTTGATCCTCTTGTCGGGCACATCTTGGTAGGCATGGTCAAAATCTGAATAATCAAGTACGTACAATGGTTGCCTCCTCTTCCTTCCCAGTTGACTCTCAAGCCAAGATCAGTCTTGACTAATCCCACTGGAAGGATTTGTACTAGCAATGAGAGGCTTCGATGAGAGTGAACGTGTAGAGGTGTTACTACGAGGTGGCGAGTCCAAGTCCAAATCAATGTGAATTGGAACTGGAGACTGCTTTGGTGTCAGTGATGGTATGTGTGGTTGAACCTCAGGCTCTGGCAAACTCTGAACTGGCTCTCTGACAGGCTCCATGTGTGTCTCGGTAGCAAGTGCCTTCCCCTTTGAGTTGTTAGGCACTTAACTCTTCTTAGGAGGGTTACTCCTTTTCTTCTATTTAGGTTTAGATGAGGAAGGTAGTGAAGTATCCACTGGTGGCGGCTTTGTTCTCGGAACGACTACCCTCCTGGTCTTCTTGCTCTCGAGGTAAAGTATATTGTTTTGAATAACTCTACTAGACCTCTCCTTCACTGATGAATATTCTTTGGCAAACCAATCAACAGTCAGCAGTGGTTGAGTATCAACCTGCTCTCTGAAAAATTGAGGAAGTGTATCTCCCTCATCCTCTGACAAACCTCCCACATCTTCCGCCAAGAAGACAAAAATCTGCGGGAGAGAGAACCTGCTATAGCTGTGTCTGCGCACCTCAAAATCGTCCTCGCAGTTCACCCAATAATCCTCCATTGTAGGCTTATGATACGGACGACCACCGAGGCGTGCTGTATAATGACCCCAAGGATCATATGTGCGGGTGTCAACAAGGTACTTGAGTTTATATTTCTCCAACTCTTGTCTTGTAGCTTTAGCATCAATTGCTGTCCTGCACCAATAGATTCCGAACTGCATTGGAAAGTTGGCAGCTTGTTTACGCTTGTGGCGCAAATGTCGATGAACATCGTATAGTTGCCTTAGGAACTCCATAAAGACTGTCCTATCCGAAGGATAGCGTGGAAGCATGGCTGGATTTCCTGTGTATCTGTAGACGCGGATGTAGGTATATGTAGGGAACTGAATGAACCAGTCCGCCCAATCAACCATCGCTGCTCTAGCAACCGCTGAGATACGGACATGCAACTCTTGGTCTAGGTTCCTCATTGTGTACATCAAGAAAGCCTCATGCACACACTTGAAATGTCGTTCAGCCTTCGTGAACTCAAGCTGGTCATAGTAATGGTAGACTTTCTGTACACTGATTATGCCCACCGTGTTCAACCCTCTAAACTGACCCTGATAGGTGATCAAGTATACGAGGTAGGAACACACGTGAAACTGGTGAGCAACTAGAAAACCGGTGATTTGCTCGTGGAGAACATCGCTGATGAATGATGCCCAGTCATAATGCTCTCGCTCCGAGATGATTTGACCAATGATATAATACATCCAGTGCTGGAATCTGTTTGAATCTACATGACCTGAGACACGATTGAGAAGTGTAATCAAAACCGCATACTCCTTGTATTCACCACGACCCACATTGCTCGGCAACTTGTTCTTTTTCTGTTTTAACCATCTCTCTGCCATCTTACTTTGACACTTGTCCATATTAGCATTGAATGCTCGCTCACATTGCTCCATGGAAATGACTAGACTGTTCGGGTGTTGAAGAATACCAAAACATCTTTCGATGTCTAGGGGTTTGAGACTGCATATGACCCATCCATCTACTGACTGTATCTCGCGAGTAGTAGAATTGTAATGCTTAACACAAGACATTACGAACTCTATGCAATGAACTGAGATAGGTATAGAAGCGGCCTCAAGCAACCCAAAATGTTGAATGTTTTGAAGTATCAAATCTTTTATCTTGACTAGATCCAAGACTGCTTTTGGAAGCACCTTATGTAGATTCGTATCAACTGTCTTGATGAAGTCATGAGTCAAGACCGTTTTGGTCTTGAATTTGAGCTGAGTGTATTGCATTATGAAAAACTCGCCTGTTGACTGTGAACACGACTATATTTTGACAACTTTTCTGGAAAGCTAAAAATAACCTACTGAGGCTAAAAATAGCCTATCGAAGGGCAATTTTCACGAAAAATTCTGAGATATGGGTTTTGTCCAGAAAAAGATTCTAAGACAACCCGAATGTAATTGCAAAATCACGACTTCTACTCAACCATCTGGGAGAATTTCCAGTTAAGAAAATCAAAGCCTGAGTGATGCTGGAACAAATTTTCTGAAAAATTCAGCATGGGTTTACTTGGGAAACTATTCTAAATTATTAAAATGATTTGTTTTGTCAAAGTCACCAGTTCAAGGCGAAATGGAGAATTTGAGGCAGAAGGTGAGGTTTTAATTCTTTTTCTTCTGCTAAAATCGCCACTTTATCTTGAAATTTGTTGACAAATCTGGACTTGTACTTGCAAAAGAATATTCTTGATGTCTTTGAAACTAACTGTTGATGAAAATTCACCCAACTCTGAAGGAATTCGCCTCTGCTCAAGTTGGATGAATGAAATATGGCGCCAGAATTGAATAAATAGAACAAAATCATCCATAATGGCGCCACTCACAGCTTTAAACCTTGACTAACAAAGAAAGGTTAGATTGGACCCCACCTCAGGTTAGAATTTGATACTATCAAAGTCTGAGGCAAATAATATTAAAATATTCAGTTAAAAGCTTTACCATGCAGTGAGTTTCATCATTAAAAAGGAGCCAATAATAAATTATTGAAGAAAATCGCCATTTTAAAGCTTTGCATGCAAAACTTGAAATTAAATATTATTTTAATCAGTTAGCAAAAGTCTTAGCATTCGAATGCCTTCAACAAAATCCACTGATTCCGAAAAGTCCTCATTTGACCCTTCAGGCGTCCATTTGCAAGAGTTATAAACTTTTTTGCTAACTTCCTATTTTATAGTTTACTGCAAAGTTCACGATTAAGCCCTGTTGAGCCGATTTCTAAGTGGCCGAGGTGAGGCCCGGTAGAGATATCCATCCTTGAAACCGTCCAGAACGGAATGAAGGCTGTTGGGAGTTGGAACTGCTAAAGTCAACATTTGACACCTCAAAAAATTAGGCGCCTTTGATTAAATTGATGCAAGGTTTTCTAGGCGACCATTTCTCCATTTTTTCCATCGGCGCTTCCGAGCTACTGCCATTCTTGGTGAGAGCGATGAACCACTGTACGGCGGAAGAATTCCGCATCAATGGTATGTGCAAGGCATCACGAAAGCTGCATTAGGAACTAAAAGCAAGGGTACCTAGCCTATGAAGGTGCAAACCGCGATTTTGTCAAGTGTAACTTTCATCTGGATACCACTTTAACTCACGACGGGGTTGGAGTGCTCCGGTCGCACATCGACAATCTCTGTAGCTAGATCAACTTACAAGAGATGTCTCTGGAGACGACGAAGCAAGAAAATTGCTTCTAAGACTTCAAAAAGAAGGGCGCCTTTTCCAAGGGGATGTGTATTTTCCATACTTAGCCATTTTTCTGGCTGTCTTCACTCTTCAACATTCTACACTGACCCTTCACGTACAAGCATTTGACAAATCTCGAAGGCTGATGGATGGACTCGTTGGATAGTTGGAGTAATTCCGCACAAGTCTCATGAAGACTGTGACTACTAAAAACTCCATCTGACAGGCCTAAAGGCTAGGCGCCCCTGGCCTACAAAGGTACAGGTGTGTATTTTTCCACCCTCTGACTTACATGCCTGGTAGAACCTCTTCCACGATCACTCAGAATGTTGGATCATCTTGTGAACTGGTGCGTTGTGGAGCTGAACTGAGTTAGAAAAGATCTGTCGAAAACAAAATTTGCAAATTCATCCATCTGAGGGGTCAAATTCAAGGGCACCCCTGGGCTACAGGGGCATAGAAACTGAAAACTTGACAGCCTCTGTGACATGCAACCTCATCGTACCTTCAGCTTCTGACTTCAATTGTCGGAGTTAAGTGACTTAAACGATAACTTCGTGGGGCTAGACTAATTCTGAAGAGGTGAACATATCACGCAAGCACATGCAACTAGATCGATCCTTCAAAGGAGCCCTTGGGGCTACGGAGTGCAGATTTGCTTTTGCAAAAATCTTCATCTATTTACGCCTCAGGTAGCGTTGTTTGGCCGCGGGTGACAGCGGGAATTCCCTTGAAGCACACTTTCTCCATCATAACATGTCTTGCTTTGAGTCCCAGGCTCAGGTTTTAACCTCCAAGTACTGACCAATTGTTGTTGATTGACTGACATGACATTGACCAAAGTCCATACTTGACTTGCCCAAAAACTGTATTTTGACATCATTTTAACAAGGTTTAGACTCTTTTAAGCAAAATGCCTTAATGAAGCAAAAAATTTGGTTTTGGTACAACAAAAATTTTGGAGCTTGACAAGGTGTAGGGTTTTGAATGCAACAATGGAAAATGGATTTTCAAGCTTCCTTCAATCTCATGTAAACCTAAAATCTACACATTCAAAGAGAGGAAATGTTGTGACATTTAGGGGCTTGCCTTAGTCAAACCCTGTGTTAATGTTTCCACTTCCACAATGGCAATGCCAATGATAGAAAGATAAATAATAGGAAGGAATGATGAATCAACAAAGTGCTGCAACTCACCACCCTTCAGTGGCTTCCTTGAAGGACTGAAGTCATGCATATCACCTCAAGGTCTTGGATCTTGCTTGAATTGCTTGAATTGCTTGGAGACCTACAAAAGGGTTAGCCTTCACAAACAATGATAACATGAACATACATAAAGTCACATAGGATTTGACATGATGTTTGGATCTTGAATTGATGCAATAAAGCTCTGAAATGCTGCTGTTGAATGCTCTTGACAATAATTTCTACAATGACTTCCTAGATAGCTCTTGTTAAGTTTCAAATGATGCAATAAGTGGGTATTTATAGGCATTTACTCAATTTCCTGCAAATTAGATCCCGATAGCCGACATTTGCAACATGAATTGGAAATGATAAAATGCCAACACCAACATATTTTGGAGAGTCAGAAGAGTAGGAAGTCACTGGAATATGCAGACCAGAACATGAAGCCCTCATCCGGATGGAAGCAAGGGGGAGAGGAGGAGCTGCAATAGTTCAATGAGAGCTGCTAATCCCCTCAAATTTTACCAACCCCACCAATGCCTTAGAAAATATATTCTAAACTCTCAATTCTATATGGACAGGTCATTAGCCATGAGAATAGAGAAGAAAATTATAAGTAATAGGATAGTCGTAGCATACTAGAAAGGTAACAACACATTTTTCTCAAAAGATGATTGTGCGCAAGACATCATCAAAAGCATCAATTTATAGTGGAATCATGGAAATTCTCACAGCCTTGGACGATCACATTCTGTCTACTAACCCTACAAGCTCATCTTTGGTAATACCCTAGCAATGCAAGCCTTTAAATGGAAATCTTGCACGAATCTGCCAGCTTCGCTAGAAATGGGATGAAATGATGTTTAATTCATGACTCCAAGCCTTCACATGCATGAGGCTCAATCACAACCCCCATTTTCATAATGAGAAAGCAAGATGTTACATCCCTTTTGTCTTGAACAAGATTATGGCAATGAAATTATGGTCGTTATGTTAGTTGTGAATAACTACCTTTCATGAGAATGTGAAATTGGGAAAAGAATTTTTCATTTATTTGTTATAACTGCAATTATGAATGATTTCCTTATATATGTATATAGTGAATGTGTTGACGAGTTTTTATTTAAAAAAAAATGATGTCGAGAACGGTCTAACCCTAATTCTTTGTCAAGTGGTTGCAGGATTGCCAACACCTCGAGGGAAAGGGAAATATCATCAAGGAGAGGTCGTAGTCTATAAAGGATCAAATTATCATCTAGCCATGAGTTGGTGTAAGGTGACTACATTGAAATCGTAATCTTGGGATATATCTCAATTAAATAATTATAAAAACAAGGCAATTTAAAATGTGCATCATTGTACTCCTTTAGAAGTCATGTAATTAGCCTTATGCGCACTTTGAGAGTTAATTATGTAAATAAAAATATTAAAGCTAATAATAAAAGCAACCTCAAAGTCCGATGATTAAATTTATTAAAGTTAATAATAATAACATCAAATTTCCTGCCGTCGATGAGGATGGGAGGCAATAACTCCCTGCCACCCTTGCCTTCGTGCCTTTTGAAACGCCCAAGATGAATTCATGCAGTCGTTTCTCTTCTTGGATCTTGGCTCGAGTTGAAGGGAGGTTGGCATTCAGATTTTGAGCCGCCTCACTCTTGACTCTCTCTTCCTCATTTCTGTATCAGCATTCTTCTTGTTTGCTTCCTCATTGGTATCGGACTCATCTTGCCTTGCTTCCTCATTCTCACTCTCTTCTTCTTTCTCTATCATTCGACATTCTTTTGGTGGGCATTCTTGGGTTTATTTTTCTGTCCAAGCATATCATGGGAAAGCATTATCATATTGTTCGAGACTCCAGTTTCAGGTGGAAATAACTTTGATCTCTAGTGTAAGCCGTCCTGAATACCCTTTGGTCAGTAAAGAACTTCAGAAGCATTGTCGCCTTTGTCTAGCTCGTTGGAGGGAAGAGTTTGAGATTCTTTGAGCTTCAGACCTGCGTAACCAGGCACGTGAGATGAGAATCTTTCATTTTACTTAATCGTTATCAATGAATAGTTCAATAAATCCAATTGTGGAATTGCTATGTACTCATAGTGCAAACATTTAGATCTTGACCTATTGTTGTTTTAATGATATCGAATCTTTGCAAAATCACAATGCCCGTCCTATTGAATACTCTTTTCCCTAATGGTTTTGATCTTGTCTTGTTACCCACCTTGCACCCGTAATGCTTTGTATACTTTCTTCTTTGTTAAATTCGAAGTCAACACTTTACTCTGTGTTTAAGCCACGATCCTAGTCAAGACATTGATCTCTAAACCTTGCGATCTGTTTGTGATTTCTTAAACTTCTACCGAGATTTTTTGTGTTCTTCTCCTCTCCATATAACCTGAAACACATCATACTATGTTCTTCTTCAGTTCTTGAATCGGGTTGTTCCATAATCTTTTCAAATGTCATTTAGAAGAAATAAAATATACAGATATTGAACTAAAGTATTCATTCATCGTCGATTAAAACTATCATACTTTCTCATGTATGTAAGAAATGAACAAATTAACCTTGTTTGGAACAAATTATGAGTTGAGTCAATGATTATATAAACTCAAATGCCAAATGAAATAATGTCGACAAGGGTGAGAGTGCTGACAACCGAAATGTGCTCATTATTGATAAATCCTTGGCCAAGGTTATGATGCTTAGATTAAGCATTTTTCAGCCATCAATAACCAAATATACCCATGGTCAAAATGGTCTTTCTAGTTAGGAGAACCTATAGTGAAGGATTGACCAGGGTAGTATAGGTTCTTGACACGAGACTTAGATGGCATGATGGTATTTGTGAGATCCTTTATTGACTGCCCTCGTGAAGGGTCGGGTTTCTTCAGTTGAGGAAACACGGGAGACCAGTAGGTCTTTGGTTGGGCAGAAAAGCCCTTGATGATATTTCCTTTTCCCTTGAAGACAAAGTCTTGTACAAGCATTCCAGCAGGAAGCCTTCAGACTGTACTTTTCTTATAACTCTCTCTCTCTCTCTCTTTATTTCAGTTATATTTACTTTATTATGTTTATTTCATAGCTGTAATAAATGCTCTATTCATTTCAAAAGTAATGGAAAAGTTAGTTCATAACCATCTGTGGTTTTCAGTTATATAAACTATTAATTGTAACATTTTCAGCTGAAATTGAAAAACTAGAAGTTAGTTGATGAATGTTTAAGTAGTTATTGATCAGATTGTTTATCTTTCCTGTTCGTTATTGCATAGGAAACTCTCGTAAGAAAAACTAGTTAGTTACACTTCAGCTGAATCTGGTAGTTAGTTACCGTTTCTAAACTGAAGATTAGTTGGAATGTTACACAAGAGTAGGTTTCTCGATCTCAACATCATCCCAATTTAAGATTTTAACCGCACATACCTTGCCTAATTTTAGCACCAAGGAATGATCTCAACAAACCCCTGCAAGAAAAAAACATCATGTACAACGGCGGCGAGAAAGGAAGTGCTAAGATATTCCTGATACAGAAGAGTTTCCTCTCAATCGCATTTATCACATATTGCTGACAGGGTAGAGCTTGAATGGACCAACCAAATCTCTGATCAGTAGCCAGACAAGACATAGCACACGCTTAACCCCAGGCATTCCTCGCCGGGAGCAACCAACTTGTTGATGTGGATGTTATACACACACAACACGAGATAAAATTCACTATGAACTTTGTCTATCTTGAAAGATATGGAGAATTATCAAATGATAATTCACAATCCCAAGTCTAATGTTAGTTAGGTCATAACTGTGTCAGATTTACCCATGGTTCAATGTGAAGCTGTTTAACAAGGGGCCTTACGTGATTTAAGTTGTTCTTTTGCTGGCTAAGATTACTCAATCCTTGCAAGTAATTCTAAAGCACTCTCAAAGTGTTGATCCTTTGCAAATATTTGTAACTTTACTGTCAATCTTTGCATGAATTTTAAGGAAACATGCTCTGTATCTCAGAATTTATGAAAACTGTTCAAAGATCTTTATCATTCACATGTATTTACCAAAATCTTTAACAATTTCCTTTAGATTACTGTGTGAGCTATTTATTTAAACTACTGGCAAAAGAAAGAGAAAAGCTAGAGGTTAGAAACATGATCAAAATAGGAATATAATGCTCTGCTACTCACGTGTACAAGCTTTGATTATCCTGGACAATTCAAAAGTAAGTAAATTCACATATGCTAATCCAGATCATTTCACAAATTCACATACAGAATTGCAATCTTTAAAGGAAATATATCAGAAACACCTGTATCAAATAACACTCTGGAATAGATGCAGAAATTTGATATTTGCATTTACTAATATATGCTAGCCATTTCAAATTTACAATGTTTCATGACTTCAAATCTTTCAAATGTATCAACAAAATCATCAAAACTTACAGATGTTTTTACAAATGTAAAAAGGAAAACATGATGTTCCACATAATCCTTCCTACAAACACAGGTGAATTTCTCCTCTACCTAACTATGCTCAAAGTACTCTTCCTAGTCACTTCTCTTGCAAACGCTCTGGGGTGTTTCTTCTATGTAGGTCGTATGTACTACCTGTGTACTAAAAGAAGTGTAGCAAAGATCCTTATATAGATCTAGATCCTTCACTACAGCTACAAAATCCCATCAAGGGTTCATATTCAAAATACAATACAACGGTGGAGAAGACTTGCCAACTATGCACCAGCTGGCACATAGGAATATCCTTGGAATATACTATTTGCCAGTTGTCACTCCAAAATATCTTGAAAGAATATTCTCCTGGTCGCAAAGATGCCTTTAGAATCTTTTTGAAATGTCACAAGGTCTTCTACGGTTGACCTATCTTTGACTTTTCCGCAGATACAAAAGAATAACAAAATAAAGAATGAAACAATCAATGAATGAGCATATCAATCACTATCTCTGGTGTCTTCCACATATGGATCTCCTTTCTTCTGTCTCATATAGCTTGTATATCTTTCGGCCAAGGCTGATATGGGTGCATGACCTGTCTTTTGAGATGCTTCCCATGTATATTGCTGCATCTCTACACGCTTCTTCAACACCTGTGCCCTGCCTTCCATATCTTCTCTTCTTTTCCGATACTTCTTAATTTTGGCACTCAATTCCATTATCAATTCCATCACCTCCTCACTCAATTTATTCACAGGGTCATCAATGCATGACTGAAAGATATCTTTAAACTCTT
>VDFB02206573.1:0-23777 GCA_007258455.2 Sequoia sempervirens
GAAAAATCAGATTCGTCATAACATAAATCCTCAATACCAACTGCATCTGTAGTACCCAACTCTGGAGTCTCTTCACGTGACGACTCAATAGGGTTACTTTGCACATCTGAAACAGCTGTTGGCTCATGCCCACGCAAAGTTTTATTATCGCTGTCATAAAAATCAGAAGTGGCTGCAATAGTAGAAACTTCTTGAGTCACCTCCTGCAGAGACGAAGTAGGTAAATCATTACTCATAGCCGTGCTAGTATGTTCACGAACCAAATCAGCACTTCTATCAAATTCATCATATAAATTTCTGCCCTCTTGATAGGAAACTGAAGATATCAAATCATTCTGATGAAAAGTGGTATTATCCTTATGTGTAGATTCTCTGTCCTTTCCAGGTGTAAACAACTCACGAGCTGTAGTGAGATATCTCTGTTTTTCAAACTCCGTCTTATGGCAAAGACTCGGGTGCACATCCACGTAACTCACGAAAGAAAGTTTTTCTTTAATCTTCTGAGGTAAATTGCTATACTCCCGAAACATGCCATTCACTTCTCCTTCTGTGCTCTGCGGTGTCCTGTCAATGGTAATCCTCCCACTAATCTCAGGTGATTCTAACTGCCACTCGTTGTTCGCTGCCCTAAGTGTGCCGGCGAACAAACCCTCATACCTTTCACCTGCTATATCCTCAACGGGCTCCTGTCTCGTGAAGGTGGGCCTCGTAGGCCTATCCGCTATCCGTGACACTGACCTAGGAGCTCTCCGCGAACCTGTAACACTTCTGTCATCGTCACGAGGTGGTGACGATCTCCTCGGAGTATCCAGTCTCTGAAGTGCAATTGCCACCTGCTGTAATACACCATTTGACCGCCGTTGACCTGCACTAAGTTCTCTGAGTGCATGCAAGACCTCTGCACGGTTCTGACCTCTGTTATTGTAAGGAGTCTCTGTTCTAAGATCAACTGTTCTATCAATCCTATAATACCTGTCAGTTCTGTCAGCCATGTTTCCCGGCTGCCAGATCGAACCCTGTTACCTGTCAACCAAAGCTCGCCTGAAGAAATGATGCCTGGTAAAACCCTAACTGTTCCGGCTGTAGAAGACGGCTAAACCCTCAGGATGGCAGGATTTAGCTCTGATACCACTGTAGAAACCCTAGTTTCCCCTAATCCTGAATCTTGAAAGTTTTCTGATGTTTTCTCTGAAGTTTTGGTTTTTTGAACATTTTTGACGTTTTTGAGATGTTTTTGCAATAAATGAAATATGGTGATATTTGCAAATAATTGAGAATAAATTCAAATGAAATATATAGCTCTTGGAAAATGAAATATAGACGCCAGTATCTTTATTAGATCTTCTCTACTGATTATAATGATACCCAGATACATGCAATGAGCAAAACAATGAATTTTCAATATGAAAGGAACCTGGTATAAACAGCAAATCTGATCAGATAACTGAGTTGTACGGCTGCCACTAAGAAGTTCTCCCTCCAAATGATGATGGCAGATGACTCCAGATACAGGGGCGCCACTCTGGAGAAGTTACCACGCCAAGAAGAGAGGCGTTTCTCTTTGCAAGGAAAAAGACGGCTCCACACAGCTGGTACAGCCTGTACAGTACAGATCTGTACGGCTGTGACAGTATTAAATGTCTTTGTACGGATCTTTCAAAAATTAGTCTCCAACCCTCTGGAATATGGTGCGCCCTTCTAACTGCCAATGAGTGAGATGTTCTTTTTTCTCTGAAACCCCAAGAATGGCTCTTTTCAATTAGTACGGCCAAGTACAGAGGAGTACGGCCTTCTTTAACAGCAGCAATAAAGATGACTTGGTACGGCCTCTTCTAGTTTCCTCTAGATCTCTTGAAAGGTGCACCTAAAGGTATGAATGCCTTCAGAATGCGAAAATATTCTGAACTCTGTAAATATTTATTCTCTGAAGCTCAATAATTTCTTCTGGATGAAGAAATCCCTCTGCCTAGCAATAAATCGGATGTTATTTCACATCCTCTGAATCGCTCCCACTGGAGATGGCTCGTTCTCCAATGTATCGAGACGAAACCCTAAGGCTTCCGTTCTCTGACGAAGTCTTGATCAAATTCTGATTCTCAAATGTCATAATGGCTCAACTCTCAAGGCAAAACCCTTTAATCTTCTCAAAAGGGCGAATTCCTTAATAATAGGGAATTTTAATATATTTGACAATTTAATTCTTTTTAATTTCAATAGTTCTCAGCCAAAATTATTTTATAATAATTTAATTCACAAACTGGCCCCCTTTTAATGTTGGGCGCACCCCTTAGTGAGAAATCACTTAAGTTATAATTTTAAATTATAACTTTATATTATAATCATTAATTAATTAATATTTAATAAATGTCATTAAATATTAATATCTTCCTCGTTTCTAACCCGATGACTGATCCGATGCGATCTTGCGGCCGAACTCTGACGATTCGATGCGCCGCAGCCAAGCTAAAAATAGCGGTAGTCCCACTCTGCTGCCAGGAGCTGCTAAAGCCTTAGTCTGCCAAAATGTCTCCGTTAGGCCAAGCGAAAGCCAATTGATCAAAACTATAATCTGGCCCGTGCCAAGCTTGAAAGCGACCCTCTAACCACTCTGTGTCGACCCTCACGAGGGTCTCGCGATAGGCCAATCTCCACGATCGTGCTGCGCCAAAATGGGGACATGACAAGATAGAGTGAACATAACAGTTTAGTTTTGAGATCATAATGGTCAATTCCCAATAGAAAGGCATCAGGAGAATTTGAAAGAAGGGCGAAATATCATGGTAGTGGGACTGTTTGTCTCATATGATTTCTGTAAAGTCATCCTGATTCTGGATAAATTCCTTTCAAATGGGTCTTCCGACTGAATAACAGGTGGTCAAAGCATTACATTTAAGTATGTATGTTCAGACAGGTTCAAACAAATTGATTTGATATTTTTGCAGTCCACTATGAACTGGGCTTAATGATATCCAATAACCCAAATGCATTTACCTTCATTGGTCAACCAGAGCATCAGAAAAAAAACTATACTGTGTATTTCTGCCGGTTAAGGCCATCACTATTTGTATAATAACATCTAAACAAGTGCCAAAACGGTAAATATAAATAAAATTAATTTACAAATATCTAATTAACTTGGTGCATACAAGATCATGTGACATAAGCGACAAGATCATTGTAATACATGGGAGAAAATATCTTCTGCATCCTAGCACCAGAGTTATTAGTGGATGGAATTTCATTTTGATATTGCTTAAAATATAAGAAATATATGTATTATACGCTAATTTTAAAAAAGGCATAGAGTTTACTGTTAGTACATCTAGTATGTTTAAGTACATTTAATACACAATTGCTGAAAGTATTTTGGAAATTTCGCTAATTGGAGAATTTAATTTAGAAAACACTGGAAAATTAGCAAAAATGACAAAAAGTAGCTTGCAAAGTGCACCCTGCCTCTTGCACCTTTAAAGCTACTTTGACGTGTTGATGATGACTTTCAACATAAATAAAAAGACACTGAAGAATGTTATGCATGTTTTCAGGCAGCTGTAGGAAGCCACATGTGGACATTAACTATACCACATGATCTTAGAGCTCCTGCTTATAAAATGTAGCTGAAATATGTGAAACAATATATTGGTATCAGGTATAAATACTTTCTGGCAAGTCCTAGCAGGTGGTGATCAGTTTTACACAAACATCTTGTCATCAAGATACAGAGTAAAGCATGCATCCAGAGGAGAGGTGTAGTTGGAGAGCTCCTATGACATGCTGCCAAGAACTTTCAACACAGATAACTCTAATGATTTGCCTGTGAATGTTTTCAGTTACTTCTTGTGTAAGACAGTTGCAGAGAGACCATATTATTTGTCCCACATGATCTTAGATAGTGTTGCTGAACATTCTTGATGCTACATGTTATTAAGAACATTTTCAGGCAAGTACAAAGAAAAATTGGCATAATGTACATGCCATAGATTACATAACATCTCTCGTTAATGCTTACAGTTACAAGTGATTTCAACATACCATGGCGTTGACTATTTTTAAATCCCAGAGACTTACATTGACCAAGGGAACTATTTATGTAGCACATTGTCAATGGCCTTTAAAGACTCAAAATTTCACCATCCTCACATGGAGGATTTGAAGTTGTGCATGGATTTCTGTGAGAAAATGAAGTGAAGAGACTCAACAAGTGATATTTTTGAGTTATTAAATTCATTAGACGGTATAAATAGTTGTGTAATTATTCAATATACATTTTTAAAATGATAAACATAACAGACATTTATTGATAGTAAATAATAATATTGAGTAATCCATAGAAGTTGCATCCTTACAAACTATCTCAAACCTATATATTGTGGGGGGGCTGATAGGTGTAGATGGTGTTATATAAATACATCTTATGCAGACTTAGCTTTGTTAGTAACATAATAACTTTACACTGTCTACAATAGGCATCACTCCCAATGTTTCTAGCCACTTGCGATGCTTAGATGATGATGAGAAAGCCACAAGTAAAATGTCATTTGATATTTCTGTTTAGAAAGTCAAGTCATGTCACATTTTTGGAAAGTCATCTTCCCATTTTTAGAATCTTTCCTTTCCTAGAATCTTCCTTGTATATCTTTAGAAGCTTCCTTGTATATCTTAAAATATACATGGTATTGTGTCTATATTATCATCTATAAAATAATGTTACACATTCAAAAAAAAGGTAGATGGTACAAAATCCCACCCCTAAAGTCCATAAAGGGTTAAAGCTCGGAGCATAAAAACATATACAAGGTCACTAGGTAGTGAGAGCAGTAGCAGAGGGGGGAGGTGGAGGATCTCAGTCATTCGATTTGCCCCATACATCAGTGAGGTTCAGAGTGTCCATAGGAGGGTCCCACTCATCATTATCCTTATCCTTATCTTTATTTTCTTCTGTAGCATGAACAGGTGAAATTGCAAGATCCAGTCAAGGGAACTTGCTAGAATCAAACCAGTTGGAAGTACAATTGGTAGGCCACCTAGAGGTTCCTTCCATAGGGAATGGAGAGGTAGAGCACCAAAGAGCAAGCTATGATCAGCCCTACCGACCATGATCCCTTCTTGTAGTCAGGGGAGAAGCTTGGGAGTGGGTCTCCCTCTTAACTCAAGCAAAGAGGCTATATCCATGACGACACGTGCGAGAAGGCGAGTGGCCCTTGGGGGAAGAGGGAGACAGAGGAACCCTATCAACCACTTAAGGGGCATTGCCACAGTGGTCAAGGATCACCTGTAAATGGGCTACCTCAAGTGCAACTTTGTTAGCTTGCACTTGAATCTACAAAAAAACATTGGGACATATCATTTCTTTAGTATAAAGAAAAACATGACGTCAACAATTTTTTTTGGCAAAAATAGCCAAATTTCTATCTTTCCATATATTGAATAAAATATCCACCTTGAATCTATGCAAGATCTGGTTGAACTTGTGAGTGATGCAAGGCCAATCCCCTAAAAGAACCATGTACCAAGAAAAGGGCTATGGTCTGAAGGGCTTGAAAAAATCATGAATCTAGGTCCAAAGATTTTGATCTTTGGGACAAAACCATAAAAAGGTATTTGAGAGACTCCTATTGCCCACAAAATAGGCAATAGGGGTCGAGAATTCCAAATAGGTAAACTTAGAGCCAACGGGAAGTCCTTGGAAGAGAATACACCAAGCAAAGTGGGCTAATTTGGGCTTCAAAATTATTGCCCAAATAGTGTGGAATTTGTGTTGCCAAAAAGAAATTGGTGACAACAAGTGCCACCGTTGATTCAAAGTGGGAGCCATGGGCAAGTGAGGCAAGAGCCAAAGATATTCTTGTTGTGGTTTGTAATTCTGAAAAGCAATGTTTGGACAACACTTTCAATATTTCAACCAAGGTTTGTAGGAATTGATACATATTTTGTGAATCATATTAGCCAGAATGGCCCCCATAATTCTATCAAATGTTTCACAATCCTTATTAGAAAGGTGAAACTTGGCTTTAACTTCATTCCATGACAAAATGCTCATGGAATCTTTGGAAAAAATATCTTGCATAGTTTTGACTCTTTTAATGAAATCTCAAGGCATGAAACCAAGGAAGCTTCGCCAAAGGGTGGTTGTGACCTTGCAAAATGGGGGACCACCAGATATTTTGTTGATTAAAGGAAATACCATTATGGAATCCAAAACCATTCCAAAGAAGCCAAGGTTTCATGGCTTCCCAGGTTCTCCAAATATTTTTTATCACTAAAGTCCATTGGATTTGCACATAAATTTTCATGGTAAGAAGGGTTTGAAGTCCAATCCCCTTCCAAGCGGGCCGTCTTGTAGGATGACCAAAAGTGATGCAATGTCGCACATGGATTTTCAAAGCTTCGTCGCCCTAAAGGGCATGGATGATCCACTTAGTGCAAAGATCCAAACCTTGACACTAGGTGGATAAAAGCCCCAAACCCCCCAATTCCCAAGGAAGGCAACAAAATTCCTAGGCCACCCTATGGAATTCTCTATGATTCTCTGAAGAAGCCCAAAGAAAATTGTGAAGGTGCTTCTCCAAGTTCATCTAGGAAGCCTTAGAAGGAACCTAGCATGTAGAATAATAAACTTGAGTGGCCACAAGAATCTTAGAATAAACCTTAACTTTTCCTACTAGGGAGAAGGGTTTAGTGACCTAGTAAGCTAGCTTCTTTTTGATTTTGGTGAGAACAACTTGCCACAAGGATGCTTGGAAGACAGAAAATACCGAAAATTTTGGAAACTTCTTCATGACCAATCCATTTCCAACCATAGGAATTATGCCGAGAAGGCATATGGAGGAAGGATTGTCTAGCATTGTGTGTTATGCCACTGAATGGAAAATCTAGAGGCTTTACAAAAAAATCCAAGCATATAAGGGCCTATTTGATATTTTGCTCCTCTTCTAGGAGAGAGAAAATAATTAACCACAAAGTGGCCATTAACAAGTTGAGCTGAGGAATTAGGAAGAGATATACCTTTAACCAACCCTTGAGACACTGAATGTGCTAGAAGGTAACCACATCTTTCAGCACAAAGAACATAAAGAGACAAAGCCAAAGCCAAGGGACAACTTTGTAGAATGAACCTAAAAAGCCCAAAGGTAGTGGATTGTTGACCATTAATAGTAATTCAAACAGAGGCATTTGCAAAGAGTATGGTAACTTGCAAAGAGTATGGTAACTAATTGAATGAAGCAAGGCCCAAATCCTAAAGCTTGTAACATAGCTAGGATAAAGGGCCATTCAATGCGGTCATAGGCCGTAGAAAAATTAATTTTGAGGAATAAAGCCTTTTGTTGAGAGCGCCTAGCCCATTCCATACCTTCCAAACTACAATTATATTTTCTAAAATATATCTGGATTTGATTAACCAATTTTATCAAGCCTCACAATTTGAGGAAGGAGATGGCACGGTTTCAAAGCCAAAGATTTTGCAATGATCTTATAGAAGACATTGAGTAGTGTGATCGGCCTCCAATTACAAATATCCTCCGGGTCTCTAGAATTAAGTATGAATTTAATATTCTCTTTGTTGATTACTTTTCCTAATGATTTGGAATGGAAGGCTTCAAGATAGACTTTGTGTATGCCTTCACCAACACAATCACAAAGGACCTTATAAAATTCACTAGGGAAGCCATCACAACCAAGGGCCTTGTTATTGGCCATGCTATGAACATCCTCCTTGATGTTAGCAATGAAGAGAAATTGATCAAAGGAGGCTTGTTGAGTGGACGAAAGTCGACAAGGAACAACATTGAGGCACTCTTGTAAGGCAAGGTCAGATTTAGGAGAATTTTCTCAAGCTGTGAAAGCTTGCTCATAATGTTTAACAAAAACCTAGAGGATATCAAGAAGCTCTTTGAGAAATTTTTCCCATCTTTGATTTGCTTGAGGCCATGTGAAGTATGGAAAGCTCTAAGAGCTTAGAATAATTCCTTGGAAGCTCTATCCCCAACCTTAAGCTAGTGCAATTTGGCTTTGATTTGAGTGCCTTTGGCTGAATGGTTATCAACAATTTTCCTATGACGGTGAAGTTTGATCACCTTGACTTGCAAAGCAAGGGAAAAGGGGTTGGCTTCAAGTTGCAATAGTTCTATGAAGCTTAGAGATTGTGGCCTCATATACACGACACCAAAAGATGGCCAGGTGACATCCATAGATGCAAAGAAACATAGAAGTACATTCAATAGCTCTATTCCACCAAGCGATCTAGCCAGTTATTTGAGTGGGCTAGGCTTCTAACTTCCAAACATGCTTGATGTGGGCTAGCAAAGGTTGATGTCTCAACAAAGAAGTATTAAAAAAAAGAGAGTTTTACAACTCTAAGGTATACCCACTTGCCATTGAATTTTAAACCTAATGGGAGTGTGGTCTAACAAAGTCACATTCGGCAAAGGGTCCATCAGGAGCGAGAAACAATTCGTAAAGGAGAAAAAGGACTACGTAGAAATCATAGCATGATCTAGGCATTTAAAGACTCTTTTAGGACCAACTTGAAAATTGTTCCACATATACCAATGGGAATGATTATGGCAGCAACCCATATTGGGATAAAAACTACTCAATTTATTATGCATGTAATACCTTACCTCTCTTTCACCAATTGTCCAACGTAAAAGGAAATGTCCCATCTTTATCATATGCCATGCCAACCACATTACAGTCCTCGCACGTGACCCAAGTGGTAGTAGGCAATGAATCAATAATCCATTTCCACCAAAGAGATCTCTCAACATCATTGGAAGCATAAATATTTATAATACCAAAAGAATGATAGTTGACAGTTAAGAGGATCCAAATCACACAATTAGTGGGATCAGAACTACGGTCAAGAACATGTTGAAGCCACCTAGGAGAGAGAAAGGCGACAACTCCTCCACGACCAACATCGTGATTGTTGCAAAACGGAGTTGCCTAGCCAAATAGCATGACAAGCAGTAGAAAGCAAAAAACTATATATCGTGACTTCCTATAAATAAAGAACATCTAAAGCCAGTTGCTTCTAACGAACATTCTTCTTTGTATGTTTCTTGGGGAGGTCAGTAAGACCTTGAACATTCTAGGAGGTAAAATTCATTGACGGGAATCAAGAGGCATCTTGTCGCTATCTGACTCATTGAGAAAAGAATAGTGATTTTGCAAAAAATCTTCTGATGAGAAACTACCTAATTTGATGTATGGAATTAACATTCTTCGCTCTTTTGTAGCATACTCTCCCTCCAATTGCCCAGGAAGGATACAAGGATATTGTAGATATTTAGGAGGAGAGTGAATAGGAGCGATCGGCTGAGAAGATAAAACCAATGTCGATTGGGGCATTCGAGTAAATCTTGGCCTAGGGGAAGGCTCACCACGAGGTGGGATAACCTCTTTCCCCTTCTAAGAAGGGTTTGGAACATCTACTGGTTGTGTCTTGGCAGTTGGGTGACTTGAAGTGGGCTGCACTTGAGGTTGGGAGTCGCTAGAGTTGGCATTTTTCCTTAGTTTTCAAGGAAGGAACCTCGACAATCGGGGAGTTGATTTGATTTAGGGGACCACCAAAGGGCAATCTTTAATCTTGTGCTCAGCAGATTGGCATCATAAGCAAGCATTAGGTAGATTGAGGTATAACACACTTTGGGTGTGATGAGGACATCCAATTTGAATGCCCACATATTCTTTCAAATCCTCGGAGAAATCAATCTCAACACAGACACATTTATGTGGATGAGCCTAATAAAACCTATTAGGCTCAACACATATGACCTTTCCAAGGGAAGCAACAATGGTGGTTAAAAAGTTACAAGGAAGGGGTAGACTAGGGAACTTGAGCCAAACTAGAACGCAAAGTGTCTTCTCATTCAAGATGGGAGAATCATGTGTCTACAATTGAGAAACTAATAGAGATGCATAGACATACCATAGGCCATGTTTGAGAATGGCTTCAGCATGGCTTGGCTCAACAAAGAAAAAAAGAAAGAAACCTTTAGTAGGGTTTTGGAGAGAAAAATTGGACCCCATGCAGGGCCCAATGCTTGTTAACCCAATCCAAGAGCATGCATTTTGGGGGAGTTATCCTCACGAAATACACCATCAAATTGAAATGCTCTAACCACTTACATGCATCATCAAACTCAAGGATGGGTACAAATTCAATCATATCTGCTGGGGAATCAAAGTTCTTACCTCATGAAAGACTTTCATAACAAATTTCTAGGGATGCTTGCTTAGAGGTGCTATTGTGCCAAGATGGAAAACCATCAACGCCAACATGAATTTCTAGGTTGAAGCTGTTTTTGAGGCCATAAAGGGGACTAACTGAAAAGCTTGCAATAAATGTAGAAGATTAAAGGCTTTCCTAGCGCCAAAGATGTAGTGTGACATTAAGATAGCCAAAGACAACAAAAGGGATACAAACCCTAGCAAAACCCACTCCAACCTTTGATATAGGTACATCTCTATTTCTATTGCCTAGCCTTTGTGTTCTAATGGAACTCTCTTCACTATAAGATGTTTTTATTGTTGTAAAATGTAAGATTTTTGCTATGGAATGTGAGTTTTCTATTGGCATCATTGTCTACCACCTTTGTCTTCTACCTTGACAATCAGTGCCTTCAATGTTATCTTAGCATCTTCCTACTCGGTAAGCTGATTTATGCTATGTTACCAAATCAGCAAAAAAACTCTACATACTTGGGTACAATTCATTATAGAATTGGATTTGGTTGCAAAATGTGTGTGGAACTGTCCAGGGTACTTTTTGCGGGGTAGAATCATTTGGAATTGTTGACAAATGTACTTAGGCGATTCTAGCTTGGTTGAGACATTTCTAGGGCAATGAAGATGACTTCAAAAAGAGCCAAGGCATGAGCCATTATAATTGTAACTAGACTCATTGGGATCAATGTCACATTTGATGTCAACTTATCTACATTTTAAACAATTAGAGTAGTGCCCATGGTCAACATACAATGAGCATTTTTATGAAAAACTTAATCTGAACTCAATATTTCTACAAATGAACTGTAAGCCATGACAGACCTAATGCCGACATAGATGAAGAGTAGAGCGGAGATGAACTCTGCAATGTATGTCTTCAATGTCTAGAACTTAAATGTTTCATCCAAGCTGCCAAATGCTATCTTGAGTACAATGCCCTCTTTGAGCTATTAAGTTTAGAGATGAGGTTGAATAATTTAACATTTTCTATTTTATGTTTTATAAAATTTATATAATTTCATTTATAGGTTTTATTTTTATTATTTAATTAATATCTATAATTTTATTACGTATTATTAATATATATCTAGACTAGATTAGTATGGTATTCTGAACTTAATTCTTGTTTTTAGTTTGTAAATGTGTATATATTTATGATTTTATTATGTTTTTTGTACAGACCTAGAATATACTCAACCCCCCATTTTTTTTTTTCCATACCAGCATACCGTACCCATGTGCCCCATAGATGTACCGGATTTTGATTTGGCAACTTAACTTTGGTTCAGTTCCATATGAATTTGTGCTTCTTGGTGTAGGATTTGTGTTCACACTGCTCTGTTTGGTTAGCTTTGTTGTTATTGGACGATTGAACCTTGCAGGCACTTATTTGTAGAGCTATGCTTCTATTTTTATATGTTCTAATTACTTGTTATTTTCTTGTCCTTGTCCATTGTTTGGACTCTTTGTTATTTTGTGTTTATCACTACTAGGATTATCTGCAATGGAGTTTCAAACTAGGGGCATATAAAACCTATTTTGCTAATCAATGGATAGGGAAACCACTCAATCCCCATTACAATAATCAACAAAAAAAAAAGAAAATTTCAAACATTAGAATTGTCCCGGCTTATGAATGAGTATCATAGATCAATCATGTACCATTTGAATTGCTGAATATAACTATTTCCAAATGTCTCCTGGAAAAATTCCATTCTTGTTACTCAAAAACTAATAGTAAAAGCAACTGTGGAAAATGATTCCAGCATGGGTTGAAGTGAAATACAACATCAAGGAAAATGGAAACGCATAACTAGAATGTCCAAGAGCAAGAACAATAAACAAAGTAATGGTACATCTAAATACAATATTATCTTTTACCTCTCAAAATCTGGAAATTTTCCTTTATGCCTATATTGAATCTCTATATTCTATATTGAAGCGGCCCCATGGAGCCCACTATAGGTCTATTTTCCTGGAGGTACCATGAGATGATTTTTTTTTTTTTTGCTTCAAGATAAATTAGAATCTTGTCTAAGAAAATAGGAGGCCCTACTCTTTAGATTCTAAATTTTCAGGGGTGCCTTTAGGGCGGGGCTGAAAATTTCCCACATTAACTTAGGATATTTTTCTATCACATGTCATTCATCGACAGATTTTAGATTCTTACCAATAAATTTAGGGACAATTTCTAGATGGAATTTTTTTAGCTTTCTAAAGAAATTCAGCTAAAATTTTTAGCATTTGTTGTTTCTAAAAATACTCTCGAGACTACCAGCTTCCTAATTTTCGTAGCTTAAAGTTTTAAGCTTTCCCAGTGCTATAGAATCCACAACACCACTCGCTTTTGAAAGATCCTAAAATTTCTCAGCAAGAGCTGCTGAAATGTTTTACGAAGCCCTCTTTCATGGATTGCTACCTAGTCCACTAATTTACCCAAATAATTCGTCATAATCAACAACCTGTTAAGGACAAGAGAATACACTGATGAAATACTGAGTTTAGAAGAAACATGAAGGTTGATGTCAACAGGAAAAATTGTAGAATGTTTGTACAAAAGATGGAAGCTAGAAAAAGATACTTCTCTTGAGAAAAAGAAAAGAATTGCAAAAGTACTGAGAATACATGATTTTTCACATAATCTGCAACAAAGGGATCTAAATAGGTGCACTTAAGAGTAAGATTAAAGAAGAAAGAATTCAAAAATGCAAGGGGGGTGTCAATTGTAGGTGGCCAAACCTGTGTAGAATTATATTGAAGTCTCCAACTACACAAGGAGGAGTATAAGTCAACATAGCGAAGGAAAAGGGATCCCAAATGAGATGAAAACTTGCCCTAAAAAGGCTTTAAAACCAGAAAACACTCTTAAATAACCAAAAAGTAGAAATTGCTGTATATAGCAAAAATATTGCATGGTTAGGGCATAAATTTTTGAGATGAAATTTTTTTATCATTAAATTGCATAAATGTTTTGATTTTCAGGTGATTTTTTTTTTAAAAAGTCGTTTTGTCTGATTTTTGACAGAAATTCAAATCAAATTTTATGAGGTGGAATATTTGGTTTTGGGGCTGATTTCTAAGAAATTTTGGCAATATTTGCTGCTATGATTTGAACTATAGGATCAAAAATATGTAACCAGGGATTTGGATGATAACATTATAGTTTCAAAGAACTAAATTATGATTCTTGTGATGGTTTGTACATTTTTGAAAAAATTTCATCAAAGAAATGATGACTCAAAGACAATTGCTTTATTAACCAATAGTGATAAAGAAATGTAGTGATAAAAGCATCAAAATTTGCATAACATATGGAAGGGGAGAGTATGTGAATCACTTTTATGCAATATTTTGCATCCACTAGGTAAGTCTACATCACACAACTGTTCATTAGCTTCAAACAAAATTAAGGTAGCTATAAGGAAAACTAGAACACTTGTTGAAATACTTGTATTATGTTTGAAGCAAAAAACTTGGGGATGCGTCCTCGTTTCTAGAACGTTCTAGGGATGGGGGGACACATTAGGGACGTCCCCGAGCCATCCTCAAAAATCCAAAAACCTCCGAAAACATCTCCAAAATGTGGGGATGGGAAGAAAAAAGAAGAAAGGGGATAGTCGAGGACATTTGTGATGTCTCCCAACTATTCTAGAGACGACCGATTGACCCTAAGTTTCCAACGCACTTTTGAAAAAAACACACACAAAGCAATTTAAGAAAACAATAAATTGCTCATTTTGGTGGGCCCCCACACCTAGGTCACCCTAAATGGGAAAAACAACCTCATTTCATTGCCATTTGATTTGATTTTATGTTTGTCAAAAAATTTTGCATGCTGCAGCAGGGTTTGAAGTTGAAGAAGGAGAAACAATTTTTTTTAGTAGGGCTTGAAGGAGAAGTTGTAAGAGAGGTTGAATCCAAGGCATATTTGGTAGTGAAACAACTCTTTCTTGAAAGAGGTAAGTCATTTTGTCCTTTTATTTTATTTTATTTCAATTTTTTTCAAAGTTTAAAGTAAGAAATGTCTAATTTTTTTTATTCTTTTCATTTTTCAGTTTACAGTTTCATTATATCTCACAAAACCAACATGAGCAGCAGTGAAAATGATAGTAGTGACAATGATGTGGAAGAAAAATAAATGGAGTTTTAGTCTCATCAAAGTGTGGAAGTGTTGGAGGTGGAGGTGGACAACTACCAAATCCATTTGAGTGCCCTTATGATGTCTTGAAACCTTATGAAAAGCGCCGTTTTAACCAAAAAAACCTCTTCTCCAACTTGTGACAGCCCTAGATAACAAAATTAAAAAATTCAGGGGGGAGTAGGGTGTGGTTGTGTCACATTTGCAACACAGATTTTAGAGGGAGCTACACAAGGTACGGTCTCATTTCTTGGGTGTTACAGGCAGTAGAGTTATGGTTTTTCAGACATAAAGGAGGATGATAAGCTAGAGGCTCATAGATTGCACATGGAGGCAGAAATGGGGTCTAAAGGTGTGACAATACTGGCACATTCTTTTGCAAGTGGACAATCATTTATGCCTATGCCATCCATGGTTACTAATGGTAGTAGTGATATTGTGACAAAAGGAAAGAGGAAGGTTAATGGTGGTTATAGGCCAATGGGATGCAATAGAGTTTTCCATTGCCAAATTTTTTAAAGCCCATGCCATCCCATTTCATGTGGCCCATTCCTCTTATTTCAAACAAATGATCAAAGATGTAGCATCTATTGGTCTCTCATTTGTCTCCCCTGGAGATCATAAACTATGCACTATCCTCCTAGACAAAGAATACTCTAAAGTTAATTTGCTAATGGAGGATACGAGGCAAACTTGGATTAGGATGGGTTGTACTATTGTGATGGATGAGTGGATTGATATTAGACACCAACTACTCATCAATATCATAGTCACATGCCTAATTGACTCTTATTTCCTTCAAGTCGTGGATTGTTGAGGGAAGTTTAAGGATGTAAACTTCCAATTTAGCATTTTGAGAGAGGCCATATCGGAGGTTGGGGTCTCCAATGTTGTATAGGTGGTCATTGGTTCAACATGTGTGTGCAAATTGGCTGGTATGATGGTGGAGGGTTCTTACAAGCACATCTTTTGGATCCTATGTTGTGTTCATGCATTGAAAAAAATAGGGGAAATAGATTGGGCGAAGCAAGTGGTGGTAGAAGCTAGAAATATTCAAATGTTCATTTCAAACCAGCACATCTTATTTGCTCTCTTCATGACATTTTCAAAGAAGGAAATTTCTCAAACTTGTTGAGACAAGATATGCTTGTTACTTCATTTTGTTAGAGAGGATGATTGAGGTGTAGGAGCCTCTACAATTGATGATGGTGAATTCAAAGTTGAGTAGATGGCCTAATTCAAGCTCTACTGAAGGAAAGGCCATCAAACAAAGGATCCTTGATGACAATTAGCGGTCCACTATGAGGTGACATTGCTGATTTAATTAAATAGTAAATATTAAATTGCTGATGTTCATATTAAATTTCTGATTTAAATATTTTAAATTTATTGTTCAATGTTTCAACTTTCAAAGTTTCTAACTAGTCAATTAATTCTTTTGAACTTTTTGTTTGCATTTTGCATATATGGTTGCACTTTCATCACACCTATTGTAGATGTCATTAGATATGCTAATACAAACTTTCCTAGTCTAAGAGAGATGTATGAGACATTTGACAACATGCATGGAAATATAAAGCAAACAATTTTGGCCAAGGATATTACTTTGGGATTATATGAGCAACATATTAAGCCCATTGTGATGTAGAGGTAGAACACAACAAACACTTTGCTTCATATGGAAGCCTTTACTCTAAATCCCAAATGGTATGCACCAAAGACCAGAAAGTTGCCTTCTTTTGACAACCATAGCATTGTAAATTGTCACCCTTAACAATTTCACACTAAGTTGACACCCTATTTTGCATATAAAATTAATTGTATGAAGAATTTTCTCATTTTGGGTCCAAATTGGGAAAATACATTAAATTCCCCACCATCTCTAGTTTTTGGGGCCAAAAGCTCTTGGACACTAGAGTGGGCACCCTAGTTCTAAGGATGTGATTTACGTTGAAGGCGTATCCAGTGTGAAGATGACTAACCTAAAATGTAAAATCAATGGTCCTTTATTCTTAATAGACCGTGTAAGACTATCAAAGTCATCATGGACATTTATTTTCCTGCTTGTCTTTTACCCCCTAGAGTTTGATTTTTTTATATGGTAATTTCTACTTGCATGAAACATTGTACGAAGATTTATAACTTTTATTCATATTTGGCTTGGGCTGCATTGATCATACATGCAAGCAGGTACGTGTTGAGAATTAGCATTTCTAAAAATCAGCCTATAAAAATGCAAGTTGTTCGCATGTTTATGGCTGGACTCTATAGAGTTAAGGTGACAAGACATTGATTGTTCTCAAATTAATGCTCTGTGTTTAACGCAAAAAGTTTGCTGTAAACCATCCTGATGGAATTGTACCTTCACTGTAGAGGATGTTTTGAAGGCCACTAAGAACTCCAATGTAATTGGAAGGTTTTTGTTACAACAATAAAAATACTAGTGTATTCCTTCTGTATGAATTTATGCCCAATGGTAGCCTAGCTGATTTGATTAATAATAGGAAGGATGATCAAGTTTCTTGTATTTCTGGGTTGATTCCAACCTTCCTGTTTTTGAATATTGCTTGGAGCAATATGACAATTTTTACCAAGCAATAATGGAGATTGTAAACGATAATATATTATTTTTTATTAAATGTAAATTTATTTTTAACATAATATTATATATATTTTATAATAAAAATTATTAAATCTAAATATATAATTAGTATAAAATATTTTTTTAATATAGTACAAATTAAATTATACATAACATAATTATACTTATGATAATTGTATCATTGTTATATATCATATTTTATATAATGTAAATTATAAAATTCATTTTTAAAATGCTATTATAGTTATATTTATTATTATATATTATATGTTATAATAAAAATTATTAGAGATATAAAATATAATATATAATATATTATACATATAATCAGTAATTAATTGTACTATTTAATAATATATTATATATATTAAATTATATTAGTAAATATTCTATAATAAAAATTATTAAATACAACTAGAAATCTAAGATAATTATTAATGAATATATTTTATTATAATACAAATAAAATTATCATATAAATATAATACAATATATAATTAATATATAAATTATTAAATATTCTATAATTTGTGTTATAATTAATATATTATATGTATTTACCTACCAAATAATATATAATATGTATTGTATATCATACAAATTACATTATGTTTATTATTGTCCCTGTAATACCAATTTTTAAATATAAATACAAAATTACTATAATTATTAAAAAATATATAATTATATAATATAACATCATATAATATAGTTATATGACATATAATATAACTATTATTATAACAATTATTAATTATATATCTTTATAATACATTATATATATATAAATTGTATTTTATAATAGAAATTATTACATACAACTATAAAATTAATAAGATTACTAATTAATATATTGTAATATAATACAAATAAAATTAACATATAAATATAATACAACATATAATTAATATATAATAATATAAATGTTTTATAATTTGTGTTATAATCAATATATTATATGTATTAACCTACCAAAAAATATATAATATGTATTGTATTATGTATATAATACAACTTACATTATATATATCCTATAATAACAATTATTAAATATAAATAAAATATATGTATAATTATTAACTAATATATTTTTAAATATATTGTTATTGGTAATTTTCCTGTTCTTGTTCAAGGTTCTACGGTCTTTAGGTCCATCTGGAAGGCTTGGGACCAAGTTAAATTACATGTCTCTAACAGGGCCTTCCATGATGACTGCCATCTTCATGGTGAAAGGTCCATTTGGTGGAATCTTTCTTCCTCCGGCAAGCCCCTTGCTCTCTCCCAAGGCTGCTCTGCTAGGCACTGGTCGAGCAAAGGCATTTCCCAGCTTGCTGATCTCTTTGAGAAGGATGTCTTAATCAGCTGGGAGGCTCTCAGAAATAGTTTTGACCTCCCCATGTCCCAAAAAAAGACTTATAATCTGATTATCAAGGCGACTAAAGACCTCCCTTCCTCCTGTCATGTGGACTCTCATAGATTTCTCGGGTGTAAATGGCCCGATGGCACCTTGTTCTCCAAGATCAAAGCCAAGCACATTTACAATGTTATTGGGCATTCGGAAGCTATCATTGATCACGTTAATACTGTTTGGTATTCCAGGCTGGACTCCCGGGCTTGGAAGAACCACTTTGACCGCCTCTGGAAAAGCCCCATCGAGCCTAAGATCAAATGTTTCAACTAGCTCCTTCTCCTTGATAGACTCCATCTCAGGAAAGGGAATGCCGATTACGATTACTGTAATTTCTGCAGACTTCCTGAAACGGCTAGACATATCCTCCTTGACTGCATATTTGCGAAATAAATATGGCTCATGTTTGGCATTACTTATCCGATGCTTTTTACCGTTATGGACATTGTTACTGGGCACATTGATGGTTTAAAAAATGACTCTAATCTTTTCTGGAAGATCCTCTCGTCTAATATTCTTTGGAAAATCTGGAAATGCAGAAATGAAGAAAGATATCAGAATAACCTCCGTGATCTTACTGAGTCTTTTAGAAAACTCATATACTTTAAAAAAAAATTGCAGGTACGAACCACCATGATCATCGAAAGAAAGAAACTCAAGCGCTTCCTTAAGGATGGTTATGCCACCTTTTTCATTTACGAGATGAAGGGTGGATATGCTTGGAGAGACACCCTCAACAACCGGCAACTCTTTGATAATACCTGCAAAATCCTATCCCAAGAGGTGAAGAACAACAAAGGCCTTGGCAAGGATACAACGCTCATGCTTGCGCAGATTCAGGAGATGAAGTATATAATATGGATGGAAGGAGATAAAGGTTGGATTGCCTGGGTGGATAAAGTGGATGACATTCTGTACTAATCCTGTTGATCAGTGGTGGTCTGATGTGCATCTTTTTGCCTTTTGTAATGAAATTGTAAATCTGTAGCGGTTGTTTTGCTCGTTATCTTTTTTGGCTAAACTGGTCGCTCTCGGGAGCTCTCTGTATTTACTGTGATTTCCTTATATTTAATACAAAAAACTAACATATAAATATAATACAATATATAATATATGTTTTGTACAATACTAATATAATTATATCTTAATATAATTATATTTATTATTACAATATTATATAGTACAAATTTATTAACATAAATTGATATATTTTTATTATAATTAATAGAAAAATTATACAGTAAAAATTAAATAAACATATTAAATTAGTAGTGAAGGGTAGATGTATTTATATGTATAATTATTAATTAATATATTTTTATATAATACAAATTAAACTAACATATAAATATAATACAATATATAATATATGTTTTATACAATACTAATATAATTATATTTATTATTACAATATTATATAGTACAAATTTAATTAACATAAATTGATATATTTTTATTATAATTAATAAAAAAATTATTTAGTAAAAATTAAATAAACATATTAAATTAAATTATATATTATCTAAAATTATTAGAGTTAATAATTAGTATATTTTTATAGAGTATACATTAAATTAACATACAAATATGTAATTAATATATAATATATAACTATTATAATACAATTTAAACCATATATATATACATATACATATACATATATATATGTATGTAGATATATATATATATATAAAAGTGCTGTCATGGGGATAACTCCCTTTCTATTAAAACCAGAAAAAAGATTACATAGAAGATGCATATATATATATATAAGTGCTGTCATGGGACAACTCCCTTTCTATTAAAACCAGAAAAAAGATTACATAGAAGATGCATATGCATATATATATATATATGTATGTATGTATGTATGTATGTATGTATATGCATATATATATATATGTATGTATATATATATATATGTATATAATGCTATCATGGGGACAACTCCTTCTATTAAAACCAGAAAAAGATTACATAGAAGATGCATATGTATATGTATGTATGTATGTATGCATGTATGTATACATATATATATATATGTATGTATATATATATATATACATATATATATATATATATATATATATATATATATATATATGCATATATATATATACATACATATATATATATATATATGCATACATACATACATACATACATATATATATATATTGGTAAGTGCTGTCATGGGGACAACTCCCTTTCTATTAAAACCAGAAAAAAGATTACATAGAAGATGCGAAGGCCAGTCATTAGCCTCGCAGTTGTATTACATACATGAGGACTTATGAGAAGGCAAAAATTCTCTCAATCTGGACAGAGAAAAGATCCCCATTCTCACTAACAAAGTAACTAAAAGTCTCCAAGTTCTTTTTCATCAATCCTTCCCTGAATAGCATGAGATCCATAGCATATACCTTCTTTTTCTTGATCGCAACAACATAAAAAATTCCAGCAATCCAACCAATTCCCAATTTCTTGTCCACAGTCTCCACCCAAGCACACACCACCTCCTTATTTGCATCAGTGATCAAACTATGGGCGACCACTTCCCTCCATGTTTTGGCTCCCATCACTTGAACAATATTTGTGATGAGTTCTTCATAGAGCACTCCGTCATGTACACAACCCGCGTTCCACCTTTCCTTCCCTATGATCTTTAGCAATGCTTGTACCGTTTCCTCCTTTTCTGCCTTGACCAATCTTTTTATTTGCACTTCCTTGATCTCCTCGTTGCATTCACAAGCCAACCCCTAGATCACATTTGATGCCATCTTCCAACACTACATATTAACTTGTTCGAACCGCCATTGATTTATAGGAGAGGTTGGGAATACCAACCAATCTATGCCAATCGTGGAATCCCCAAGTAGATTAGCAATGCTCTATCTTGGGATACCATGGGACAACCAATCCTGCAACGAACTCCCTCATTGTTGATCACTTCGTCCGGCAAGCCTCGTGGCAAAGCCAGAGGCCCCAAGTTCAATCATTTTGAACAAAACAATCGTTCTTCTATGGGGGCATATATATATATTACACTATTTTTTTTTTGATTGGTAAACTGCCTAAGCGAAGCATGCAACCGAGGCTGCGGAGAGGTGCATTTTGACTGGAGCACAGAGCCATTGAGACCACATTGATGAGGGGTCTCATCCTCAGATATGTTCGGCATTCAAGTAACACCCTTATATCTCCTTTGTGCCGTCTTCATCCTTATCTCTCCAAGACCAACCGTACAGAACCGCGAGCCCGAAAGCCCAGCAGGGACACCAGAAGGAGTGAAAGACTCACGAGGGACCGATACAAAACCGCCAGGCATGAAAGACCCACGTGGGTCCAACAAAAGTCCATGAGTAGCACACGTCATCAGGAAACTGGATCTGTGAGCAGCACACGCCTACAGGGTCCGCGAGCGCACTAGCAGGGGTCAAGCACGATCAGTTGCCACGTCCGCCAAGATCACCTGTACGTCCTCCAAGATCAACCAACACTTTATTAATCTCCGACCAAGGTGGGACCAAACCGGTGTAAACACCGCTATTGGACCAGGCAGGGATTTGAACGCTGGTTGCCCCACAAACGGACAACCATTTCACCGTTACACCAACAAGTGATCCACATATATATATTACACTATTATTAAATAGTATATTCTATATTATCTTTCTTATATTATACTATATTATTTATTTAATTTATATTTATCCTCTACTTCTAACTCTTTGTTCCTATTGTAAAGATTTTGGATCCCTATAAGTGAATGCATAATTTATTTGAAGCTATCACTTCTTCGTTGAGACCTTTGTTGAACAGACATCATTTGTTAAATAGCCTACCAATTGACCTCATGTACTACACAAATGTATGCCAAAAAGACCAAAATTTTCTTTAATTGACCTTCCACACCTCTTTGGCGTACCCATTGCACGCCAAGGTGCAATTGCTAGTTTTAAATATCTATCACTTTGAGTGTCGGCCTTGAGTGTTTTAAAATGACCCTAGGTTGGCCTATGTCCAAGAAAATCAATTGGGATGCATATATAAACAAGTTTTCCTCTCATTTGAACACTAAGCATGACTATTATGAACCATGAGCAATTATTATGTGCAAATTGTGAATATACATGTGACTTATTATCTACATGCTAGCTATTACAATTTATTGTGTTATGTGGACTAACCTCTTGTAGGTTTTGTTGGCGTTAAATTAGCACCTCTGGAGGCTGATTGAAAACGTTCAGCTATTTCAAATGTTTTGCAACACTTCTCTTCTAAAGAGGAGAAGTCCCTCTCTGCTGAGCAATGCAGGAAGGGAAATGTTAACTAAAGTTCCTATCTTTTATGTAGAAACCCCTGGTTTCCCTCTGTCAATGATCTAACTGATATTTTTAGGTTTTTCTGACGTTTTGAAGTTTTTGCAATTTTTTTGTGTTTTCAATGCATTTAATGATAGTACGGCTTTGACAGAAATTTAAAATAAATTCCTAATAAAATAGTAGATCCTCAATAGGGTAGTAAATACAAGCTATGATGAATGCGCCTCTTTTATTTCATTCACTGGAAACAGTACAATGCGATTTTGACACATGCAAAGTAAAGAATGAATTTTATTTATGAAGAGAACCTGATTTTTCCTGGTACGGCTGAAGGTACAGAATTGTACGGCTATCATGAATGCTTGGTCTTTTCTCCAGTCTGTAGATTCCCAAGTCTCCAGCAACTCCCAGCGCCTCCAGATGGTGAATGAATGAGAGCTAAGGATAGGCGTATGAATTAAACAGAAGACACGTCCTTTATTGCTGGTACGGCCTGACAGAGATGTACGGCCTGTCAGATCAGCATTGAATATGGTACGGACTTCTCCAATAAGCAAAGTTTGGATCTCTGATGATGGCGCCTTGATGAACAAATGGTATCTGGATGAAAACCTCTGAAGAATCTCTGACAAATACAATATCTGAAAGCTCTGTAGTTTTCTCTGAGTAAGAAAACCTCTGTAGGCAATAGATCGAGTGATATTGCACACTCTCTGAATTGCTTTCCGTTGGAGATGGCTCGTTCTCCAAGGAATCGAACGTGAAACCCTAAGTCTCAGGCTCAGACCAAAAATTGATCAATATCAAATTCAATAATCTCATAATGGCACAAATCCCAATGCAAAACCCTCTTAAGGCTGAAAAGTGCGATTTCCTTAAGAATAGGGTTTTCATTAAAATATTCATATTTTAATCTTTTTAATTCTCCATAGTTCTCAGCTGAATATTTTAATTTAAATCAAATGTGAAACTGGCCCCTTCTGATGATGGGCGCACCCCTCAAGGCAATCACTTAAGTTATAATTTAAAATTATAACTTTATAATATAAACATTAAATACCACATTAATCAATA
>VDFB02206574.1:0-22380 GCA_007258455.2 Sequoia sempervirens
TTGTGTAGAAAGTTAAAAGGTGAAAAAGTTAGTATAGATTTACTGATTCACCCGCCCCCCCTCTCAGTAAATCTTTTGTGCTCTTCAGATAAACTTCTATTTTGGTAAAAATCAGACTTATATTCATTGCTGTTGTACTCAGATCAGAACTTTGTTAAGTCTGATATATTTTGTTTTAATGAAGAAAAAAGAGGCAAATAGGGTTCCATTTTATTGTATTGCTTTGTGTACTTGTAAGTTATCATTTTATGTCATTGTTCAATCAAAGCATTAAGCAAAAATCACAAATAGACACCTGCATATTCAGAAAATCAGAGTGCATGCAAAGTGTTTGACAAAATGTCAAATAACACAAATTGAATAATTCAGGGGAGATTAGGCAAAGGTTCTTACAGGCACCCCCAGTCACCTAACCCAATGAGAACTTCTCTAGCACAATGTGCAAGTGTTCAATTTATGACAAACATCTCTATGCTATTGTTCAGGCATGCAAGCTGTGGAAGCATTATATCCTTGTCAAGGAGACCATCATTCGTATACATCACAAGACTTTGCAATTCATACAAACCCAAGGCAAGTTGCAAAATGGCCATCATCAGAGCTGAGTCCACGTACCTGCAGCAATTTCACCTCAACATCCAACTCAAAAAGGGGAGTGCCAACCAGGTTTTAACTCTTTGAGACAACGTCCAATTGCAACCCTAACAACAGTCCTTGATTCCTATATGAATGAGACATCGAAGTGGCTTCAACTATATGTCAAAGATCCTGATTTATTTGACATGTACAAAAGACTGATAGTTGAAAGACAAGTCCCTAATTCCCATCTATAGAAAAGGCTTCTATGAAATATGGAGTATGTTTGTGCTCCTCAGAAAGCTCACATCAGTTGGGTGGTAGGGCACTTCAGAGTAGAAAAGATAGTTTCCATTCTGTAAAGTACTTCTACTGGTTGATATATGTCTTTATGTTACTGCATTTATCAATTATTCCACAACTTATGAAATTGCAAATGCAACCAACCGAATGCAAGGCTAATACATGGCTCTATCTATTCCTAACAAGCCCTTGCAATCTATCTCCATCAATTGCAAATTGGGTCTGCCCACGACCAGGCATGGTCATGATTGTGTGTATGTTGTAGTTATCAAATATGGCAGTTTTGATGCCCTGCAATAAATAGATCTCTGCAAAATAATCTACCAAGCTCTTCTTCGCAAATGTGAGAGTCCATTTCAGCCTACCACAGACCATTATGTCAAACAGGGATAACATGTTACTCAGCATTTCTGGTCCACACTATGGTCCATGATGGACACAAAATTGACAAAGTTCTTGGTGTTCCATACGCAAAGAAAATTGATAGGAAGGAAAACACATGATTCTACATATGCTTCAGATCTACCACATGCACAAGAGATGAGAGCCTGCCCTTAGTTCAACATAGCTACAGTCAAGCCCTTTGCAACTCCATAAGATACAGTCCATTTCAAATTTGTTGCTTGAACAATTGTATCCATTGATGTAGCACTACATGTCATGTTGGAAAAGGCCTCATCTCACGTGAAAAGGGAACTAGATAAGAAAATAAACTCTGTTGAATGCATTTGACAAAGATAGCAGGTTCACAAGATTTTGCAGAAAAATAGTGAAAAATACAAGCAATATTATGATTGGCTTTACGTCATTTATCAGTTTCAGATGGGAGACAGATTCTGGTTGCATCTTACAAAAGAGCGGCTCAATGGTCCAAATGGGAAACTTAGAGCTTTGCCATCATCAAGTAGACAAGTGATAATGCATTACTACTCAACCTGCCACCCTACCTCAGGTTGCATACAGTATTCAATGTAGAATTACTTTGTCCATATTTCCCACTGCTCATGGACATATCAGATGTTGCTAAGTAACTACAGAGAAGAAGACTGAACCATGACTATGCCATGAAGGTGACTACTTATCAAATAATTGATATAATGGTCAAAGAAATGAAGAATCAACAGATTTCACTCCATCCGGTGGTTAAGGTGTCATGACCCCAAAATTGTAACACCAAATATGAAATATTGAAATATGAATGACAAAATCCAAATATAAATATAAGCAATTACAATCTAAATATTAATATTATAATTATAATTATCCTAGATAATATTATAATTATAATACAACTATCAAATGGATATAACTACTAGTTATAAATATCATAATAATAGAGATGATATTCACAAGAAAACAATATAAAATAATATTAATAAAATATATCAAACAAAAAAATATATATTTAAATAAAATATATTAAAATCCTAAAAGCATCAATTCCTAACAAGGCATATGGACAGCAGCAGTCAAACCTTTCAAACAGGCCCATTCCTAATAGGCAGCGATATACCAAAAGCAACCATATTTAAACTATAAATAAAGCAAATCTTATTACACTATGCATCAATTCCAATCAAACAATAAGGTAGTGATTACTAATAAACAACCTGATTGTTATCAATTACATCGGCCAGAGTTATTGACTAGGAGACGAATGATAACTAAAGGTTACGGGTCTCTCTGAGAAGGCATTGGCAGCGATCATGACATGTGAGGAGAGACCTCTCTCCAAGGGGCGTGACACTTAAATGGTTAGCAGGCATATAAAGGAAAAAGACTCCCAAAACATAGAGGGGGGAGGAGAAAAATAAGAAGAGGGGATCAATTATGATATAAAGAAGATATCTGCTGGTCATAAGAATTATGTCTGTGCTGTAAGTTAAAATAATTGTGAAGGAATAATCATAGGATATAATGTATTGTTTAATTATGATCTATAATTCATATAAAGTGATTATGGGAAGACTGAAAACAGTTAAGGATAATTATATATAGATTAACATAGTATATATATATATATATATAGGATGTACTAATATGCAATAATGATGCTTGCAGCAATTATTGAGCCTTATAAGTAATTATACAAAAATGAATAGATTATATATATATATATAATAAGTAAAGATGCATAGCTTTCCAAGCATTATTATTATTATCATCATTATTCTAGGAGTAGATCTTGATATGTCTTGAAGAAAGAATATAGATGCTATTGTATTTTTAGTGCCAGAAAGCTATGTATTTGAAAACCTGCTCGGGAGGAAGGGCCTAAGAAAGTGGTGCATGCCTAGAAGACCCCACTTAAGATCCACCCAATCCTAAGGCAAGGATGGGCCATGGATGAGTGGAAATTCCACTTAAGATCCGCCCAGTCCAAAGGCAGGGATGTGCCATGGATGGGTGGAGGTCCCACTCAAGTCCACCCTATTGTACCTCAAATTAAAAAATTTGTTACACTTGGGCATTTTGCAAAAATGGTAAAAGTCTTATCAAAAATTGTCAAAATGGTCGGAAAATGGAAACTTGCATGTCATGCATGTTGGTCAAAAACTCAAAATTTTCAAAATCTGACAATCTAGGTCTGCTCAGAGTGACCTTGTCTACAAAACCCAAATCTCAGTTTTTCGACCGTAAATTTTAGGAAATTTTCTAAAAATAGAAAGTTTCTAAAAATAGAGTTTTTCTAGGTTTTTTTGGGTTTCTTCTCAAATGGATGCTAGCAAAATTTTCTAAAAATAGAATTTTTGGCTTTCAGGGTTCAAACTAATTTTGATTAGTTGAAAATACTTCCTCATCAGGCTAGTCGAGTCAGAATCATCAAAAGATCAGTTTTTCTCTGGTGGGTCTATTTTGTTTTTTCAGAAGCCAAAATGGGAGCTCTGAGGTCTTTAATGGAGGTTGCTCAACTACCAGGTGTCAGATTCAAGGTCTCAAGCACTGCACAATTAGTTAACAGCGACAGATGTTCGTGAAACAAAGAATGAAGGAGGGAAGCTGGAAAATCTTGAAAATTGTGAAAATTTGACAAAGTCTTGAGAGTTCAGGCACCCCTGTCCAGTCAAGGCACCTAGGATTCCTTGCCTTAGCCATTTTTCAATCCTCAGCTGTCGGGCACGGAATGAAGATGAAGAACAAAGCAGAAAGTTGAAAAATGGAAAATAAATTCAAACACTAGAGAATAAAGGTGCCCCTACTAGCCAGGGGCGCCCATCATTTCAAGGCCTCAGAAGATGAAATTAGGGTTTTTGCTTCCAAGACATTTTTGCTCAAAATCCTTCTGGCTTCGCAATGAATCTATCAGTAGGTTTACGGGATCAATCAATCAGCTAGAATCTTGGATTGACCAAAGAAGTTTTATCAAACGAGCAAACTAGAAATTGTGAAAATTAGAAAATATTATGTTTGGTGGTGAAACCTAGCCAGGGCGCCTAGGGTTCCCTGGAGGGGATCAAAAAAATATTACAAGGTTTACAAATATGCTCATCTTCTTAAAATTCCTCCATATCGATTACATATCAGCCAGTCATGATTTAAGCCAGGTTACCGTGGGTTGCAAAATCAAGCCGAAGGACAAGCATGGAAGAGGTCGGGGTGAAATTGAAAATCTTAAAAGCTACGTTTGGTGATCATAGCCAAGGAACCTTGGCATGAGCAACTAAGGTGGAAATTAGGGTTTTGTCCTCAACAAAGTTTTCCAACTTTCATACATTTGAACCAGCTCTTCAGCGAAGTCACCCGACCAGCTCTGTAGTTGTGGCTTTGGATATGTGATTGAGCCGGGAGGGAATAAACTTATTACAAAATGAAAAAGTAAAGAAAACATTGAAAACATGAAAAATCTAAAATCTCACGGAGGTTGGAAGGCTAGCTGGCCAAAGGGGTGCCCAAGCTCCCTAAGAATGGGTTCAGGAGATGGCACCAAAGAAAGTTTTTTCATATTCAATCAAACTATCCAACAAATCGATTATTCAGATCATGTGGACCTCACATGACGGCTGAGAAATGGGAATTCATGTGAAGGTTTGAAAACAACTATAAGAATTGAAGAACAAAAAAAATTCTATTTCTAGACAATAAAGCATGCAGCTGGGGGCACCAAGACTGAGGGATGGGATCGGTTTTTAGCCCGTTAAACCTCGAACAATCATCTAGATTTGTCGAGGCCATAATGCGTTAGTCCCGGCTGATTCACAGGATTCTGAGCATCAGGGTTAGGGTGGGCAGGGCGTTTTAGAGACTGAAAGTTCAAAATGCCTTAGAAATTTTCCAAATTTCATCATTCATCATACAAACAGCGTCTACATTTGACATACCTAGCTCAGGATTGGCTTCAAAGATTTATATGTTACATCCCAAATTGTGAGGTTACTGTTTACTATTACTAGATAGAGGAAAAGTGAATGTACTATGAAATTATGGAGATGAATTAATGATGCTTGTACCTTGTTTTCAATATGAATGTTATCTCACTTGATGTTTCATTTGATGTTATCTCAGTTGATGTTATTCATGGTGAAATATTGCATAAGGAGGTTAATGAATCATGTTATTCTAACTTGAGATGTTTATATATACTGCTATTGTTGTGAACATATGACTGTCGTGAGTTTATGTCAGTGGATGCAGGTATGTGAACCATTCCTCCAAGTGGAGGGGAAATATCACTCGAGTGAGGGGCTTGGTCATTTAACTGGTAAAGTGAATAAACTAAGCATACACACACGTCATCTTAGATTGAGTAAACTAAGTCAGTCTGTGTGGATTATAGGGAAGTCATCCATAGCATGTATGTTGCATTAGGAGTCTTGTCTTCCTTTGTATGCATTTATGAATGATGTATATCCATGTATCTGTCTTGTGATATTACGATCATTATGATGGTAACGTAAATGGTTGTATGTACAACGGAAGTAAACATATATGCATGTATATTGTATATACACGTATTCATACGTATATACACATTGATAGAAGCATATGCTGGCAGATGGATGTGCTCATACGGATGCATCAGTGTGGTATACTTACATATACGTGTACATAGAGGTATACACTGATATATACATGAATATATGCACACAACCTATATATGTGATTAATAATATTATATTATTATTGCCTAATGACTTTATATATATATATATATTTATTTATATATCGGGTATATGCTGACTGGCTCACGATATATCTATATATTGGTTATATATATATATATATATATGTAATTATATATTAAGGATTATATATAATATTATTATAGTTATATTAAAATATATATATATATTAATAATACTCGGGTATTTAAATATATATATATATATGTTTAATATATTTAAGACTATAATAATATTTATATAATAAAATATATAATGGAATTATATTTTATTTAATTTCTCAATTTATGAAAATCAAATTATTTTCTAAATTGATCTCCACTTTGGAAATTAACTTATTTCCTAAGTTTAATATTTTAAATCTCATTATTGGAAAATTAAATTAAAATATATTTCACTTAGAGTGTATATTAAAGTCTAAACTATGGAAATCAATGAAATATCTTTCAGCTAATTATTAATCACCAACCATGAATCGGGCTATTCTTATTTTTATACATTTAAATAACTTGAAACTTAGGAAATCGAAATATTTCCTACCACATGAAATATTAATGTCTCAAACTATTGGAAATCAAAATATTTGCTTTTCAAACTATTGAAATGCTTAATGTGTGAAAATGAAAAAATGGCGTTGAGACATACGCCCCTGGGTAATGAGCACCTGGAAGTATGAATGATTCAAACGCAGTTATGAGATGGGTCGACTCAGCTAGTAAATGAGCAAGGTGTTTGAAAGATAAACCATGACCTTTTCTACAAGATGGAAACCCGCCATATTTCATAAATCGCGCCATATTTGGGGAGACGCCTGTAGGTGTCAACCCTCCATTTTTAACATATGCAAGTTTGAAACTTCTCTGATTTGTTGGAAGTCAATTCACCTCTTTAAGCTATGATTAAGTGTGGAAATCCACCACATTTCATTTTGAAATATTCAAAGAGTAGTTATGTCAATTTACATGCCTGCAAGAGTGGAAATTGTTGGGCTGGGGGCTCTATAAATAGCCGCCTAGTTCATTCATCATGCATTACTTGCTAAATCCAAATTTCAACTGATTTATGGAGTTTGTCTCATAAGTTCATTATTCTGAAATCATATTCATATTTGAGTGCTGAGAACAAAGGAATTACCAATTCATTATTATTTGAGTTTGTCTCAATACAGTTGTGATCAATAACAGACTGTATATTCACCATTATAGAGTATAATTCTGAGTGAGAATCCTATCAACATTGAGGGTTTATGCTGTGTAATAAAGACAATAGCTTGAGATGAAAATACCAATTGAATAAACTGAGTTGAAGTGTTGAGAGGAACACTGAACAATGAAATTGCATCATTTGAAGGAAAGTTTATAATCAGGCATGAGATATTCTTCATCTTTCAATTTTGTTTCTGATTGCTATATATCTGCTTCTTTGTGTTTACTGTATGTGCAAAGGTAGAAAGTCATTTCTTAGTCTGCATTCTAGATTGTAGAGAAAATGAGCTATTATGAGAAATGCTTACCTGATTGTACTAGGAAGTAAATTGTGAGAAGGTTAAAGATGCATATTTGTGTTAAATTGCATAATTTGTATGATCTCCATATAAGGAGAATACAATGGTATTAGTTAATATTTACTAGGATCGAAATGAAGGCAGAGTCAAGTAAGGTCTTTTGAGCTTAAATTATTAGGTTAACTGAGGTAAGCTTGAGTACTCCTAGGATAAAGATTTCCTAATTAGGAGGGATTGTATAAGACACTTGTAGACTGTTTCATTTCTAGTAGATTGAATGTTGTAGGTAGTCTAGGGTGATTGATTACCATTGAAGGACATAGCCTACGCGTAGTGTAAGATAGCCCTAAGTCAAATCGGCCCTGAGTAGTGTATGTGATAGATGACTTACTCAATCGTTTACTGAACTAGAATACTTTGGCCAACTTAGATCGGGCGATGATTACATTGTCAGTTCAGCGTGGTCCATTAAGTGCATACTAGTTCGGGGTTGTGGGAATTACAAGGATCTAATTATGTAGGACACACCACTATGCTTAGTTAGTTAACAATATCGGTTACTCAACCAATCCCTTCGACGAAGGGAGGGCCATCAATTGAATAATGGATGTATAGGGGACTGCATTATAATTCTGTGGTTGGCGGAAAAGCACTTGAGTGATGTTTCTCCTCCACAGCAGGCTACTGATGAACCAAGATTTGAAAGGTGGAACTCCTAGACCTTCTTACTACTATTTTTTCTAAAGCTCATTGGAGCTATGTTAGTTAAGGTATGTATTCTTGTTTCATGTACTTGTGAAGTTATTATAATGAAATGGAATCTTTATTGTAAATGGATATGGCAACTTGTTCATGTATTATTAATAAAGAAAAGGAGAAATTTTATTGCAATGTCAACACGTTTATTTACTCATATGATGTAAATTCAGGAAATTATTACTTTACCGAAGGGTTGGCACATCACATTAAACCTGGAGAATAAAGCATTTTTTATCCTCAAAACCTATTTAAGAAGGCCTTTGCATTCATTATTCACATCTTTTGTAGGTTAACATCTAGAGGAGGAAACATATTATTTTCTTCATATCAAGATTTGGAGGCCAAAACGTGTTGCTTTTTCAAAGTTCTTCATATTTTCCAGATCAAGTTGCTCAAAGGCTCGCTTTTTCATGCTTCAAAATTCTAGGGTATCAATTTTCAGAAGAAGGGGGTCATCATTTTCAATTTTCAACAATTTGGGTCAGCTTGGTTTTTTATTCTCTACAACTTTGGAAAACTTTTAAATTTTCAAAAACCTACTTTTCCCGAGCTTTTTCGGGAAACCCTCAGTTTTTCCAAAATCTAATCAACTGGGTCTCTCTAAAATGTGGTTCTACACAATACCCAGCTCTCAGTTTTTTTCAAGAAAATCCTAAAATTTTAGGGTTTCTGCTTTTCAAATCAGCCATCAACATTTTTCAAAATCAAATGATTTGGGTCTCTTCACAACGAGATTGTACACAAAACCCGTATCTCAGCTTTTTTCTAGAAAATCTGCCTATTTAAAGAAGAAAAATCAGCAAGCTATTTTTAGCTTTTGTGCAGAACTTATCTGAGCATAGTTGAGTTTACAGTCAAACTTCGAGTTTTTTAGCACGCAATACCCTCCCATAGAATTCAGAACCAAGTCGGTATTGTATCATGATTGTCTGAAAACTTTTGAAATTGGTTTGCATCATATAAACACAGTGTTCAATTTGCGTGCTTTGGAAGACATGAGAAATGTTGCGGTCAGACATCTTGGTCATTACTTGCAGCAGCTTCAATTCTTGTCTCAGTGCAAAGTCTAGAGTTTGTAATTGCTTGTGTCAAGCATTACAATCCAACAACACGAGAAATTCAAGCAGTAGATAGGCAAGTTGTTTGCAGCCTCAAATCAGACGATGTTGAGAAATGCTTTTCAATACCACCTTGGCCAGAAAATTTGGTCATCTCCATTGAAGAGTGTGAAAAAGTGTGGCACATGCACAAGGACAAATACCGGAAGAAAATTGCGCAATGATGGTTGAAGGAGAAACACAATACTTTGCCAAAGAACGTTGGGTGTGGAGAATTCAAGGAGTTTGCACTAATGATTACTATGCTCAACCAAGTCACAGGTCAAGCAAAAGCCACTAAATTCCAGCCTTGGATGTTTTATATCATCTCTCACATCATTAATAAAACAAAGCTCTATGACTAGCCAACTTTGATCAGCGATAGTCTCCACCATTAGATGACAGAATATTTCAAAATCCATGAGTTTCACGTGATTTTCTACCTTGTGTATCTAATGGCCTATCAAGGAAAATTCAGAGGTTTGAATATCGTAGGAACTCTGGGTATTCAGCGTGTATATCATCATTACCTACAACTGGAGTTTTCAGAGTCAGCACATCATTACAGGCAGGTGAATGATGCATTCTTGATGCATACAGTGAGAGACTTAGACAATGAGTTGCATGTATGGATTTCATCAATTGCCAGAGCGGCAATGGCGGAGTGGGTTGATTGGTTCATCCAATTTCCTACATTCTCCTACATCAAAGTGTACGACTTCTCAGGTAGTCCATGTTGGCCCATAGTTGTCGTTGCACCAAAAGATTGACCTATTAATGCCCGATACAACTACCAGAGTTAACGGATCCACGAGAGGCGGTTAGTTCATGTCACGAATCCCAAGGGGAGCGTTGACCATCTGCCAACAAACTCCCCCTCAGCGTTACTCGAGGGGATTCGAACCCAGCACCTTTGGCTCTGATACCAATTGTTGGCCCACAGTTGTCGTTGCACCAAAAGATCGACCTGTTAATGCCCGATACAACTACCAGAGTTAACGGATCCACGAGAGGCGGTTAGTCCATGTCACGAATCCTGAGGAGAGCGTTGACCATCTGCCAACAGTCCAATCATGTTGTCGACGTATCCCACAGATGAGGTGGTGTTTATGGAGTTTATGAGGCAAGTGTATGAAGTTCACACGTTCTTGCGAAATCGAAAGAAGGTTGCTTTTAGTTTTCTAGTTGAGATGGGTATCTACAGCTATAGATCGTCTGTTGATGCCAAGGTGATGGGCAATGAATTATCAAAGTTTGGCCTCAAGTTGTTCAACGAGAGGCGATCATACGATCCTCATGGTGCCTTTGCATCCCATCTTGGTCAAAATCAAGCATGTGTCCGTAGTTGAAGATTTTTGGGCAATTGCAAGGACGAGTTTGAGGTGCGTAGGCATAGTTACAGCAGATTTACCCTCCAGCAGATGGCTGATTTCTTGTCGGAGAATATAGAAGGATTGTTCGATGATCATAGAGAAGTAATACTTCCAATGTATGCAAGAGATCAAATTGAGCAACGACTGCTTTCACAAGTTAATTAGTCCATCAAAGAAAGCACCTCAATTGAAGAAAGAATGAGTCGAGTTGTCAAAAACAATAGGATTTTCCTAAACCTCAAGAGGACTCGAAAGGAAGTTATTCTAGTTGTCGAGCCACCAATAGTGCAGTCATCCCTACCTTCTTCTTCCAAACCAAAACCGAGAATGAAAGCTATGTGCCACCCTCCAGAAAGTTTGAAGATCAGTAGAATGGAAAAGAGTGTAAGGAGAAAGCTGAATTTCTCCGATACAATCCATCAAGAGCAGCCGAAAGTCGTATCAGGAGTTCCACCTGAAGAGCCCGCGCCACAAGCAGAAACAGTGCCCTTGTCACTTGATTCTCCACCATCACCAAGGTCTTCTCCCATCCATATTGATTCAGAGGTTGAAGAGGTTGATGAAGCTGAAGCCGAGCCTCCCAGAGAAGTTAGTAAAGACACCTCGTCTTGGCTTGAGAACATCCTGGGAAGGAAGAGGAGGAAGCCTTCGTATCAGCTAAACTTTGCAGATCTTGACAACGTTTACCAAGATTCACCAATGAAGAATCCTAAGAAACAAGTTCGCATAGAGAGGCATCCAAATGGTGAAATTATCATGGAGACTGCTATGCCCCCAAAAGATAAGAATATTGATGAGGTTGAGATTAATGATTTCACGATTGTCAAGGCCAATCTCGGTAAAAGCACTCAACATACCAACGTGAATCTCTTTAAAATTGCAACAGAAAATCTAAAGGGAAGAATGCTTAAGAATGGAGAGGATAAGCCAGCCCTCAAGGCTGAAAATCGGCAACTTTGGCAATATGTTTCTAATCTACTTCATGGCACTTCACAAACCACTCTATTGCTTCCACAGGTTCTAGAGACACCGGTTGATCAGCACCAATTACGACAATTGGTTATATATGGGAAGCATATGCGGGATTGGATAGAGGAGTTCATCATCAAGGGTAGATTTGTGGTTTCAAAGATGTATCAGTTAAGGTATAATGCCCATGATCTACGTCAAGGGATTCAGGGGTTTGAGCAGTGTATAGTGTAATGTCCCCTTCTCAGCGGTGATCGTTTCAGTTGACCGTTGGCCTATTCCGGAGACCCGTAGGCTATGCGGATGGTGAAATTAGGGTTTCCTAGTTTTGAGGAGGTTGTTGCTTGGAGTTTGGGATTCTGATTGCGGATTCTTTCTGGGTTTTCAGAGAGCTTCGCAGTGGTGTGTTCAGTTTGGCATTTCGGGCAACTTCACGAATTTACTATTTTTAGTAAATTCTATTTTTGGCAGTGGACAGTTTGGGTTCAGTTCAGTTGGACCTCTTCTTCAGTTGTTTCAGCTGGCACTTCAGTTCTTGGCCTTGGGCGCATTTTTCTTGGAGAAATAAGTATTTTCATTATTATATTATTATTTTAATATTATACCCCCTTGCCTAGCAGTACAACTTTAAGTGTTTTTAAAAAAGGGGACTTTTGAGGGTCAAGGCGTCATAAGGAGATAAATTATATTTTAATGTCAAAATTTGAGCTTAAGGAAAAGGGACGCCCTATTGTGAGATTTAACTTTATTTCTAAAAAGTGAAATATTTCAAAGGTGAAATGGGGCGCCATTCTTTGGAGGGAAAAGGTGAATTTGAAATTAGGGTTTGGGCACCTTCTGGAAGCTTCTAGATGTTTCTCTCTTGTCTATTTAATCAGGCCTCAGCTCTTCATTTGGGATCTTTTGTCTACTACAACGTTATGCTGCTGGATTGTATTCAGGCACTCGCTTCGAGGAAAGCACACCTCCTAGCATTGGCTCATCTTCTTGCTTGAAAGATAGCAACTAGTTGAGAGGTTAGCTTGTAATTGGGTTGTTTTGGCATTGTAGTTGAGTTTCTTGCATTTAGTTGATGTTATTCAAGCATTTTGTCATGTTTCAGAGTTACTGATGTTGCATAGCTGTAGGCTGTTTTCATTCATAAATCAAAAATACAAAAAGATATTGTTGTGGGCATTCAATATATCATCTTTCCTCATTGGGGCGACCCACCTTGCAAACTTATAGATTTTTATCTGCTGTATTGGATTTTATTTAGTGAAATCGCCCCCTTATGAGGGCCGTACCATTCTGCTGTGTCATTGGAGTTTGTGCAAATTAATGTGGGGTTGTTAGGAGTGGTTTTGGGCAATCATCTTGGGCGCCATCCTTCATAGATTGGTTAGCACTTGATTTCATGTCAAAAGGTTGTGTTTAGAGAGAGTTATGAACATATGATTGTAGGTTGGTTTGCAGATTTCACCCATTTGATGTGCAGGTCTGATAAATCAGAACTAAAAGAATTGTCTCTTGGTTAGTGCATGAGCATTGAAAGTTGTATTTTGCCATTGGAAACATTCTACACATTTGCAGCAGTGAATATTTGAAGATACTCCTGATTTAAGTGATCTTTCTGATATCTTGTAAGCTATTAGTAGTACTATCAGCAATTCATCCTTATCTTGCAATTTGAGTTATTGTACATTCCCACTGAATAAGTGGGAGAGGCTGGCTTGCCGCCTATTTACTTGTTTTGCATTGTAATTTCCTAAGACTCCGCCATATGGTCGCCTCTTCTCCATCACGGATTGAGCAGCACATACTTGTTGTTGAGCTAATTTTTAGTATTGCATTAGATAGGGATCCTCTGACCGTATGCTTGTCGTTCGCCGGCGCATCACTTGGTTAGAGTTCTTGTTCAGCATTTCCCTTTGAGATCCTCTGACCAATGCTCACACCTTGCCCACATCGGGATCCTGGTGTACATTCTAGTTAGAGTTACTTTCCGCATCGTTTTGGTTTGTGCTAACCTTAACGGGTGCGTGTTGCATTGTAATCAATTGCAAAAATCAAAAAAAAAAATTGGTTCGGTTCATTACAGTGGTATCAGAGCCATGATTCTGCCAACCTGTGCCCAACAGTGATTCAGTGGTCAGATGAGTGACAGTGATTGCAGATACTACACCAGAGGTCAGGCCAGAAGACAACAGACACAGTTTCCGCCAATGCCAGAAGCAGATACTCTCTCAGAAGCTTTAAGAGAAACAGAAACAGCAGTGGATAAGGGTAAAACAGTTGAGAATATGTCAGACAATCTTAGGCAGGCCATGGATGAGAAGGATGCAAGGATGGAAAAGAAGTTTGATGGAATGATTGAGATGATGTCACGGTTACTTGCTAAAATGGACCAGCAAACCCCTCAGAACCATACTCCTAATCAAAACCATGCTACAGGAGAAAGCAGTGGAGTCAATGGGAACAATGGGAACAATGGAAACAATGGTAATGGAGGAAGTAGAACTATTGGACAGCATGATGCCATCTCTAGCAGATCAGCCTCTAGACCGCTCTTTCCTACATTCACTCTGAGGGAAGAACAGCAAGTTGAAGCTACCATTCCTTTGGTAGACGATGCCAGGCAAGCCTACATGGAATATGCCACCCTACCTCCTGATCTTAGGGACCAATGGTCCTTTGATCAATACTTGAACCAGAGAAACAGAAGAAACGGAGGGAACTGATAACCGAGCTTATATGGCTCCTAGAACTGATTTTCATCAAGCCTTAGGGAAGGTAACATTGGCTCACTTCGATGGAAGTGATAAGTGTTCAGCAAGATCGTGGGTTCAGAAGTTAGACAACTACCTTTCACTTCGTTCCATGCCAGAAGAAGACGCCATCAAGTTTGCCACACTTCATTTAGAGGGAGCTGCCCATGAGTGGTGGTACCATGGTTTGGTCACACTTGGCCATAACCTTATCCGAACCTATGGAGAATTCACCAACAAGCTGATTGAAAGGTTCGACACTAAGGATCCTGAAGTAAGATTTCGTGAGCTTGCACAACTGAAACAGCATGGCTCCTTGGATTCTTACATTGCTGATTCCCAGAGGCTTTCTGTGATGGTGCCCAACATCACCGAAAGAAGATTGGTTGTTTTATTTTTTGAAGGTTTGGTTGAACCCTTGAAAGGGTGGGTTAAAGCTTTCGATCCACCAAGTCTTGATGAGGCAATCAAGAAGGCTCGTAGTATGGAGTTATCAGCCCCTAGGCCTAAATTTCCGCCCAAGCCTTTTGGCCATAAGAGGGATAAGGATAAGAGACATTCTTCTAATCAGCACAAGAAGTTCCCACCTAAGTTGACTGAAGAGCAACGTGAACAGCTCAGAAAGGAGGGCAAGTGTTACACATGTCTAGAGCCTTGGACTAAAGGCCATAGATGTCCTGGAAGAGGGCGTTATAATCAAATGGGAACCTATTTTGATTATGAATCAGCATCTGATATGTCTGATCAGCAGTCTTATTTTGGGGACAGCGAAGAAGAAAGAGCCACAGAAGAGTCCGATCATGAGCAAGGAGTTGGGGGCCCTATTGCCCAACTCTCTAGTTTCCAAAAGAACGAATCTTTCAAGGTTCGTGGTGGAGTTGGAGGTCATCGTATTGTTGCATTAATTGATACTGGTGCAACGCATAACTTCATTGATGAAGGGGTGGTTGCAAAGAGAGGTCTCAAAACTGAGGAATTTGAAGGCTTCAAAGTCATGGTGGCTGATGGGTTTCATATTTCCTGCACCCGAAGAGTTCCTAACATGTCCATGCAGTTAGGCAACTATGAAGTCAAAGATGACTTCTATGTGGTTACTATTGGTGACACAGATGCAGTACTTGACACATAATGGTTACGTTCACTTGGTGAAATCTCTCTCAATCTACAAACAATGGAGCTCAAGTTCCAATCTGATGGAAAGAAGGTGGTGTTGAGAGGAATGTCCAATGGTGGTCCTCGAATAGTTTCATTCAAAAGAATGGAGAGGCTGATTCAGCATGACCAAGTTGAGTGGGCTGCGGAATGCATGGTCCTTCTAGCTAATCCAGTTGAGACAAAGAGGGACTATCCTCCAGATATTCAGTCTATACTTACCAAGAGGAGTAAGGTGTTTGCTGATTTACCTCCTGGGCCACCTCCTGAAAGAGGAGCTGAACATGTCATTGAACTCAAGGAAGGGGCCAAACCAGTCATCACAACACCGTATTGGTATCCTAAGAAGCAGAAGGATGAGATTGAGAATAACATAAGAGAACTCGTGGATATGGGCTTCATTCGTCCTAGCAAGAGTCCCTTCGCTTCAGCTGTAGTTCTTGTGAAGAAAAAGGATGGCACCATCCGCATGTGTGTGGATTATTGTGCCTTGAATCAAAGCACAATAAAGAATCGGTATCCTATTCCTCGGATTGATGAGCTCATTGATGAGCTACATGGTGCCAAGTTCTTTTCAAAAATTGATTTGAGGTCAGGTTACTATCAAATCCGGATGAGAGGTTCAGATGTTGAGAAGACGGCATTCAGATGCCATTATGGTCATTTTGAGTTCCTAGTCATGCCCTTTGGCTTGACTAATGCTCCAGCCACCTTCCAGTCTTTCTTGAACAGAGTTTTCCAGAAACAGTTGAGGAAATTTGTGTTGATCTTCTTGGATGACATTCTCATCTTCAGCAAGACGTGGGAAGAACATCTCAAGCACTTGGAGGAAGTGCTTAGCATTCTTGAATCAGAAAGTTTGTTTGCCAAAGAGTCCAAATGTGAATTTGGAATGAAGGAGCTGCTCTACCTTGGTCATATAATCAGCGCTGATGGGGTGAAGGTTGATCCTGAAAAGATCAAGGCAATAGTTGATTGGCCGCCTCCAGAAAACTTGACTCATTTGAAGGGGTTCTTGGGTCTTTGTGGCTTCTACAGAAGGTTCGTGAAGGGCTACTCTCAAAGTGCTGCTCCTCTTACTGACCTCACTAAAAAGGGGGCTTTCATGTGGTCAGAAAAGGCTCAAAGTGTGTTTGATAAGTTCCAGAAAATCATGAGTTCTTGTCCAGTATTGGCCATACCAGATTTCTCCAAACCTTTCGAGTTACAGTGTGATGCATCAGGGGAAGGTGTTGGGGCTGTTTTGATGCAAGATAAGCATCCCATTGTGTTTGAAAGCAGAAAACTAAGGGGTGTTGAAAGGACCTATTCAATCTACAACAAAGAAATGCTTGCAATCATGCATGCATTAGCCAAGTTCAGACAATATCTAGTGGGGAGAAAATTCGCGGTCAAGACTGATCACAATAGTCTCAAGCACTTCATGCATCAGAAGGACTTGAATGAAAGACAACAAAAGTGGGTGAGTAAGCTTCAAGCTTACGATTTTGACATTGAGTATGTCAAAGGGAAGAACAACATTGTGGCAGATGCTTTATCAAGGAGGCCTCATTTGAGCTCATTGTGTGAGCTTACTGCTGATTGGAAGGAGATGTTGCTTGCTGATTATGCCAAAAATCAGTTTGCAACCAGCATCATTGAAGGTACTTTTCATGATGAAAGGTACAAGGTAATTGATGGATTGATACATTACAAGGGAAGAATCTTTTTGGTGGCCGATTCCAAACTTAAGAAGAAGATTTTGATGACTTTTCATGACATCCCACTTGCTGGTCATCAAGGATATTTCAAGACATATAGGCAGATTCGAGAGAGGTTCTCTTGGAAGGGGTTGAAAGAGGAAGTTCAACACTACATCAAGGAGTGTAGCACTTGTCAAATGAACAAAAATGAGCACTCTCTTCCAGCTGGTCTACTGCAGCCACTTCCCATCCCAAATCAAAAATGGGAAAGCATTTCGATGGATTTCATCACTGGTTTGCCTAGGGCCCAAGGCAAAGACTGTATTTATGTTGTAGTGGACAGATTGACCAAGTTCGCTCACTTTTTTGCCATCACTAGCACATTTTCAGCAGCTCAAGTTGCAGATTTGTTTTTCCATGAAGTGTTTAGATTGCATGGGTTGCCTAAAAACATTGTGAGTGATAGGGACAGCAAGTTCCTAAGCACCTTTTGGCAGGAAGTTTTCAGAATGAGTCGTACAGTGCTTACTCCGAGCACTAGCTATCACCCTCAAACAGATGGTCAAACAGAGATTGTGAACAAATGGTTTGGGGCTATCTCAAGGAGTATATCTGTCATATCTGGTGAATTGTTGGAGATAGCAAAGCTCCTCAAGCCAAGGATTGGTTGCAGCAAAGTCAAGATGTTTTGAAATCCTTGAAGGACAACCTTCAAATGGCACAAAATCAGCAGAAGATGTACGCTGATCAGCAGCGTGTTGAGCGCTCATTTGAGGTTGGTGATATGGTTTATCTTCGACTTCAGCCTTACAGACAGTCTACACTCAAGAAGAGTGGAGCTGAGAAGCTTAAACCTCACTTCTATGGGCCATTCAAAGTTGTCAGAAAGGTTGGAGCAGTGGCTTATGAGTTGGAACTACCTTCGAGTAGTAAGGTCCACAACGTTTTCCATGTGTCTCGCCTCAAAAAGGCACTTGGGCACAATGTTGTTGCTTCATCACAGTTGCCCCCCTTGGATGAAGAAGGGCAGTTGACCTTGGTTCCAGAACAAATTATTGATTCCAGAGAGCGTTCCTTGAGGAGGAGAACAATCAAAGAGTACTTGGTGAAGTGGAAGAATTTACCTCTGGAGGATGCTACTTGGGAGAATGAGGAGATTCTACAGCATCCAGACTTGCGATTGCTTGAGGGAAAGCAATCTTAGAGAGCTGTATCCCTTGCTTCAGTGATCGTTCCATTGTTGTTGGCCTATTCAGAAGACCCGTGATGTAGGATGAGTGGGGTTTTCTAATTTTGGGGAGGTTGTTACTTGAAGTTTGAATTGATTCTTGCAGTTTCTTTTGGGTTTTCAAGAGCTAGCGATTGGTATGTTCAGTTTGGCATTCCGAGCAACTTCACGAATTTACTATTTTTAGTAAATTCTATTTTTCGCAGTGGACGGGTTGGGTTCAGTTCAGTTGGTCTTCTTCTTCAGTTGGTTCAGTTGGCACTTCAGTTTTTGGCCTTGGGTGCATATTTCTTGGAGAGATAAGTATTTTCATTATAATATTATATTTTAATATTATATCCCCCTTTGCCTAGCAGTACAACTTTAAGTTGTTTTTAAAAGGGGACTTAAAGGGTCAAGGCGCCATGGTGAGATAAATTATATTTTAAAAGTCAAATATTGAGCTTAATGAAAAGGACGCCTACTTGAGGGATTGACTTTTATTTAAAAGTGAAATATTTCATTAAGGAAAAGAGACGCCTTCTTTTGGAGGGAAATGCTGAATTCAAAATTAGGGTTTTGGGCGCCCTTCTTGAAGCTTCTAGATGGTTCTCTCATATCTATATAATCAGGCCTCAACTCTTCATTTGGGATCTTTTGTCTACCATACTGTTATGCTGCTGGAATGTCTTTAGGAAAGCTTCAAGGAAAGCATACCTCCTAGCACATGGCTCATCTTCTTGCTTGAAATATAGCAACTAGTTGAGAGTTGATTGTAGATGAGTGAATTCTGTTGTGAGACTTTGCATTGTAGTAGTTTCCTTGCTTTGTTAAATCAGTTTAAGGCATGTTAGTGAAGTTTTCTGTGTTGCTGGTTCATGTAGCTGATTGTGAGATTTCTTCATATATTCCAAAAGAAAAATAATTTCATTGTGGGTATTGATTCCTTGTGTCTCATTGATAGGGGCGCTCCCTTTTGCAAACTTGCAGATTTTATTAACAAGAATTGAATTTTATAGAGCAAAGTCGCCCTTGCAGCTGGGCCGTACCATCTGGATGAGCCTTGGTTTCCGTGCAAAAATAAATAGAGGTATTTTGGGGTGTGTTTCTTGTCTTAACTTGGGCGCCATCTTTCTTAGAGCTTGTTGCATCTTATATCTAGTCATTTGGTTGAGTTATGAGCTAGTTATGTGCATTTAGATGAGTTTTGCTGTTGCTGTTTGCTCATTTCAGTCACTGGTCTGTCATAGCAGTCATAAGTAATTTGCAGATTTGGGAGTAGTTGAGTTTAGAGAGGTTGGGTAAGCATTGTGAAAGTCTTCTAGATTATTGCAGCATTGTAGAACTTGAAATATTGGGCTCTGGAAAAGCATTCTGATATATTGTAAGCTGTCTAGTAGTACTAACAGCAATTCTCCTTCTTATCTTCCATCTACTTATTGTAATACCCGCTGCATAAGTGGAAGAGGCTGGCTTGCCGCCTATTTATTTTCAGTTAATTAGTTTAGGGACCCTCTGACCATATGCTCGCCATCACACGGCGCCATTCTTGGTTAGGGTTACTTAAGTTCATGCATTGATCCTCTGACCATATGCTCGGCATCATACGGCGCCATTCTTGGTTAGAGTTCCTTTCTAGTTGTGCATCTGCATTAGACCCTCTGACCAATGCTCACACCTTGCCCACATCGGGATCCTGGTGTACATTCTGGTTAGAGTTACTTTCCGCATCGTTTTGGTTTAGAGCTAACCTTAACGGGTGCGTGTTGAATTGTAATTGCATCGCAAAAAACAAAAAAAAAAATTGTCCGGATCATTACACAATCAACCAAGTGTTGCTATCTGTTGGAACATTGCTTGATAGGGAATAATAAAATAGAAATCCACTTGAATTGTCTCTTGAATCCTTCTGAGGAGAGATCTCACCCGCATCCGCAATAGAAGCATGTTGTTTAGGTCTAGTTGGATAATCTTTCGCATAGTGACCAAACTTGTCACATCTGAAGCACTGTATATGGGAGAGATCCTTCTTCTTCTTCGATTCAGGAGCACCATACGATCTTCTATCTCTGTTCCTCTTGAAGTTGCCTTTCTTCCCTTCTCTTCCCTTCCTCTTCGATGATTGAGCGGCAAGTACATGAATGTCTTCATTGGTAGAACTTTGCCCAGTGCCTCTCGTAGCAAATCTAGATTCCTCTTTAATGCAATCTGCCCTAAGACAATCAAACTTTGGTAGTTTTGATCTTCCACTAATGCCTTGGATAAATGGCTCCCAAGATTGCGGAAGACCATTGAGTTCCAACATGACCAATTCCTTATCATCAACCATATGACCAATGGTACAAAGCTGATCTCTTAACTCGATGATCTTCATGAAGAAGGAGATGATAGAATCTCCTTTCGCCATCTTGATATGATAAAGTTGTTGCTTCAATGCAAGAGCTCTGCTTGTATTATTGATCTCATACAATCCCTCCAAGGTCTTGAACATCTCTCTCGCTGTCTTCAACTTGGAGATAATAGGCACAAGGTGATCCTTCAAAGAATCAACCAAAATCTTCTTGGCCTTTGTGCCATTCTTCTTCCATTGTGACTTCTCATTCTCATCGGAAGGTTCGGGAACTTTGCTCTCCACGAACTCAGCAATCTCATTTTCTTACAATGCAAGCAAAACTCTAAACTTCCAATAGGTGAAGTTGGAAGCACCTTCAAGTCTATCTTCAACCTTGAGCCCATTCACTATTTTCGAAGATAAGATAAACACAAGAAGATGAGAACAAGAGAGGAAGAGTACGCTGCTTATAGAAATCTAATCACGATCTTACTTAAACCCGCTCTGATACCATGTTAGTTTTAGGATCAGAATTTAAATAAGCAGATATAGAGCAATTTTAAACAGATTGACACAACATATACCCTGGGAAAACCCTCCAACTTGAGGGAGAAAAACCCAGCAACAAAATATCTCTTATATATTGAATAATGAAGCCAACTCGCTTTTACAATAAGGAAAAATATCAGCACCACACTTTGATGCACACAAAAGAATCTAACACTTTGCTTATAATATTGATCTCCCTTGATGATGAATTCGGCCTTCCTGAAGACTTCGATCTGCTCTTGAATAAAATCGAACTATGAATAGATCTGAATGAATGGTAAACAACATCTTGTATATATACAAATCGAAGAGATAGCCTTCATGAATCGTGTCTTTTCACATTATGTAAAGTCAGCCCAAGATGAAAGATTGTGACTCATGCAAAAGGTGGCAATTCAAAGAAGTCGGCTTCATATAATTAACAATAATTAAATATTATTTCTTATCCCAAGTGAAGTGCCTCTTCACCAAATGACGTCTCCAATAAATTAAATAGCTGTTAAGGCTACATTTAATTTATTGCTTGATAAGTCGTGGCTGGAAGTAGAGGCCCGACGCTGCTAGCATCAACATAAAAATGATAAGAAGAAACCCCATGTCTGTTATCGCTTTTCCCAAATACTAATGACAAGGCAGCCTTCTCCTTTGGTTGCTCAGCTTAACTCAGCCTCACAAATCAATTCTCACTCCCTTTCTTGTTGTAAACACTCTTCTCTCAGAAAAAGACAACTTTGTAAACACTCTTCTCTCAGAAAAAGACAACTTTTCCTCACAAAGTCCACTCTTTTCTCACTCAGAAATCATATATTATAAACTGGTAAAACTCAGATGTAATAACCAACAAAAGTCTTATTCCTTTGGTATGATACGCCTTTCTCAATGGTAATAATGATCACACAAAAATGAATGATGGTTCCAAATAATGTTCACTCCAAAACGACAAGAATGAAACACAAGATATTGCTCAAGGTAATGCCAAAAATGATGATTAAGATAATTCACAAGATAGC
>VDFB02206575.1:0-41411 GCA_007258455.2 Sequoia sempervirens
TATGAAAAATTTAACTGGACTTAGCAACATAACAACAACGTTAATAAATTCTTTAAATATTTCTAGATTTTCTTTTGGTATAGTTCTTGTATTTTTTTTTCTATTGGCACAAAAAGTGGATTATATCTATAATTTTTCTCTCTCTCTCTCTTCTTAATGATGAATTAGGGTGATATTAATTGTCTATGAAAAAAATTCTTTGAAATCTTTAAACCTCATGTACATATAGTTTCTTGTTTTTATAAGTAATTTCATATGGTCTTGTTTAGATAATTTTTTATTATATTTGAACTAATGACAATTTCATATAATAACTATGACAAATGAGGATATTTTAGTGAGGTATTTCCACCAATTGGCTATTTTTCAACCAACTTTCAAACATTATATGTGCCAATAGCTAACACATTAAAGCTACAAGATTTTTAAATGTAAATGATTCATCAACATTATATACTGTAGGATTTTCTATCCTTTAAAACAAGCTTCTCTACTCCTAACAATGTTAGAACCTGCCATTTTCAACACCTTCTCTACTCTCCTCGATGGCTACAACCACAACCACCTCTACATCGAGGAATTCAATTCTTTGGTCTCACAAGTGTTGTGGAAAGAACCCCAATCTCGCAACATAGAATGCTATCATTGATGTAGTGGGAATAGGTGTAGTGCATGTCCAAGGGAGATATGAAAATTCCATGTCTCTATTTTAGGATATTAATTTTTTATCTCTACTAGTTTTCTCACTCAATCCTTTCGAATCGATGCATATTCTAAAGCAAGACTATAGGTTGAGGTCACAAATTCTAAACAAAAAATGAAAGTTGTACAATTATGGTATAGAGCTACAATTCTTGTTATGGTTTGATAAGGTTAAAAATAAAAATTAAGGATGGTTTATACATTCATATTAGAGCATGTTTCAAATGTTGGAGGGTGATCCCACAAAACTAGTTTACAATTCTGTTGTGGAAGGAAAATTGCAAAAAACACCCCCATGAAGAAAATTTTTGGTTTTAGGGGGTTCGCTCTAACCCAAAGGGGGTTCGCTCGAACCCCCCTTCGAGCAAACCCTTTTTAATGATGGGATCCACTTTTTGCACATTTTACAAAATGGAAATAAAGGGGAAATTTGAAAAAAGGGGAGTTCGCTTGAACCCCCCTTCGCTCGAAAGGTCAACGGGGGTTGAATCGAAGGGTGGTTCGAGTGAACCCCCCATTTTCCCCCTTCTCCCCTTCTTGCACCAAATTTATACAAAAAATTGCCTTTCAAAGCTTGGGTTGATGATGGAAATGGAGGAAACTTCACAAACTCAACTAGATGATGGTAGTCCTCAAAACGAGCTATCCATCAAATATAATTTTAATATACTTTGGTTTTATTATGTATTTTATTTTTTAGTTTAATTAAACATAGTTTTTTATCGAAAATCAAGCTCTTTGTTCTACACATGTGGAAAAATAGTAGATTGTAAAAAAAAATCTGAAAAATATGTTTGGGATAGGTATTGATGTCCTTGATCGAGTAAAAAAAAATTTGAATTTTGATACATAGAAAAAAAGCTATGTTGTTTACAGTTCGCCTATGTTTGAATTCAAAACTTGATTAAGAAGAAAATATTCAATAAAACACTATGAAACCAAATGAACTTGTTAGATATCGTAGTTACAAAGCTAAATTCAAAAAAATTAAAATTTTATCCTTTATAGAAAAAAAGTTATGTTGTTTACGGTGAGCATCACTCCATAAAAATGGTGTTTACTCATAAAAATAGTTTTTGAAAGAGATGGAAAAGGAAATGCAATTTGATTGAAAAAAAATAAAAATATATAATTTAGAATATGCAGAAAAAATGGTACAAATCACTAGTTTGCATCATCTTCAAATTGCATATGGTTTAGCAGCTATAGGTGCCTGAAAGTGAAGATTTAGTTAAAAAAATTCAGTTCAATGTCCAGTTTGGCCAAAAATTGTAAACTAGTATTGTGGGATCACCATGGACATATGAATCTCATAAAAAATTAGATAAATTAGATAATCTAAATTAGTAACTCAATTTAACTCAATATGGATATATTCAAAACTTGAATTTTTTAAATGGACTTTAAGCTCATGTGGTTGGATAGTCCTAACTAAGAATTCCTCACTTTGTGTTAGAGGAATTTAAATATATGAATTTTGAATGAAAATTAGAGTGCATGATAGAAGCTAGTTAGAATTATTCCCCAATGTATGTTGTGGCACCAATTATTGGATTTGAATTTGCACACTATGATGTGATGACTTCACTATATATTTAGTAGTATCAAAATATTTCATTATCGTATAATTATGTGAATGTATATGAACTTAAATTGTAGAGAATTGGAGAATACATGGTTGAATGTTTTTGGTATGTTGACAAATCTAGCATAGTTGGTATACTCATATTGGGGTGAAAGTTTAATATTACCTAGGTAATAACTATTATTGTAATCATATGTTGGCATGGGCTATCTATTGTATGGATTTTTCATGTGAGAGAAAAGTTAAACCTAAGATTAAGAAAAATAAGATGTTTTGAATGCATTATATTTAGATACATGTATAATGGTAGATACATTCTAAAGGAATAATAAATGGATGAAACCCTAGGTATTAGGACCTATGTGGAAGTTAATGAAGGTAAATTTATTACATAATATGTACTTGACCATGAAGAGTGGTAGATTACACATGGTACTTCATTAGTTTGCAAGTATTAATAGATAAGTGTGTGTCATGTTGCCTAAATTTTGACCTATCTTAAGAAAATCATTGCATAAGTTGAGGAAAATAGAAGATTGCATTGAGTGGAAATTTATATTCAAGACTATTATTTTTTAATACATACCCTTCAAATCTTCTAATTTTTTTCCAAAATTGATCAAATTGGGAAAATAAAACCCCTGATAGTGGATGCAAACTGAAATAATTTGTCAAATAACCCCCTCCACCAAAAATGATAAATTTAAGTATAGAAATACCTAAATCAAAAGGCTCAAGAAATCAAATAAATATAAGAGTAGAAAAGTAATTAGTATAAATGATGTTATTATCAAAGGAAAAGAAAAAAAATCAACAACCTAATGAGTTGAGATGGCTCACTCCAAGGGGGAGGATGTCACATCCCTATGGTAAGAAACCTACCTATTAGACATTGTACAGGATAAAATAAAGAAAAAATATAGTCTAAGGGGGGAAAATAATTAAATTGATGAGAAAAACATGCCAACAACATAGAGGAGAGAAAAACTCTACTCCTAATAATGTCATATGGTACCATTATTGACACCTTCTCGACTCTCATGAAAGCCTACAACCATAATGAAGTCTAGATCAAAGAATTCAATTTTTTGGCCTAATGATTATTGTGGTGAAAACCCAAATCCACTCACATAGAGTGCTCTTATCGATTTTGTGGGGAGAGGCACAATACATGTTCAAAGGAGATATGAAAAAGCTAAGGATCTATTTAGGAGATGATGATGTATTCTAGATATAATATTGTAAATTGTCATCCTTGACATTTTCACACTAGGTTTAGCTCCCACTTATGTGCCTGGACCCAATTGTGCTCTTAAATTATTTGTTTTATGCTCATCTTCGGAGAATCATAAACAAATTGGGAATTGTGATTTAATATTTATTTAATGATACTTAAAGACCTAAAATAGGTCTAGACAAGGGTGTTAGCACCTCTGTCTAGCCTATTTTGGCCCTAATTTAAATATATTATTGTTAGAATTTTAAAATTTTAAAATTGAAATTCATTTTTTGGCTTTTGATAATTAATTTTGTGAGAAAAAAAATTATTTCATATAAATACAAGTCATTTTTACCATTTGAAATCCAAAGCAATCCTAGTAATAATTGAGCATCCTAAAAGGAAGTCAAGAGAAAAAATAAAAGACCTTACACAACTTATTATTAGTCAAGATATATAATTGTGTCATGCCCTAATTTTGACTAATGGGCAAAAAAAAATGCAACAATTTTTTTGACAAAACTGAATAAGCACTAGTAATTGCCAACCATGCATGCACATAGTAGCCTACTATATGTATCAGGTGACAATGCTGCTCATGCAACATTGCCATCGACACATCACTCAAGAGCAAGGTGAGGGAATAACGGGGCTGGGTGGATGGAGTCCATTGCACACACCCTTGAATGAAAGATGGGGACATGCTTAATATCACTCATTATTTTAAGTTGATATTGATTATCGTCATTGATAAAATTACCTCGTATACCATCGTTTATTATTATTATTATTAACATTGTTCTTTAATGTCAATAATAATTAAGTCACCAATACTAATATTAATTGTTAATATTATTATTTACTTTATTAATGGAAATATCAATATTTTAATATCCTTATTATTTGTAGAGCTTAAATCTATCGACAAGATAATGAAAATACTAGACCAAATCTAGGTTTCAAGCTAGTATCAATGCATAAAGGCTACTCAGTCTAGGATAATAAAATTTCAAATATTTGTGATGCTACCACATACCTATAATATGGGTACTAACCATGAGACTATTGTTAATATTATTATTAATGTTGACAACTTTAGTTAATAATAATGCTATTATCATTATTGATGTTTTAGAAATTTCTTACTAACCATGCCATCTTGCATTGATATTAATATCACTTATGATACTAATATAAATATATAATTTATAATTACTAAGATTACTATTTATATTGCTATTGTTGACTTTCATTAATATTAATGTGTTATATATATATATTTATAGAGTGCTTTCTATTAATTATATTATTAATTTCTCTCAACATTAGAACTATTAGTGTGAAAAAAGACATTGCCAAACTAGTTAGCTATTAGCCTATTTAGTAGATTCCTATTCAAAGAGTTGTGATTAAAAATCCAATCCACTCCAAATTTCTTTCAATTTTCTAAAAACTTGAAAATCACAACTAAGCATGGAGCCGAATCAACAAAAGGAGCCAAATGCAGTTAAGGATAAAGAAATACAAGGAGCAACAAAATCACAAAAAGAGGAAAAATATGAAAAAGGTCTTTTTTTGGAGGATAGTTTTTTCCCATTGGGTTTTCTATCTTTCTCCATCATTTGTAAAAGACTACATTGTAAATGAGTACCTTATCAGGCCTTGTTGTCGAGACTCATATCTTTAGTTTTTAGATTACTCCCTATGTCTCGATTAAGGGGGGGGTTAGTGTGAAAAGAGACATTGTCAAACTAGTTAAGTATTAGCCTATTTAGTAGATTCCTATTCACACTACACTTAAGATCACTTAGAGGACATCTTGAGGTTTGTCTCACCTCATGTGGTTGATACAAGTGTTATCACTTTGTGAGACACCTCTACACCTCTTGCATGATCACTTGCCACTCACTACAACACATGTCATGTGAGTTAACAAGTGTTCAATCTATGAAAGGTTAGCTAGTCATTGTGTTTCACATGACCACCTTCATCTCATTGCCTATATAGGCAATCTTTGTACTCATTATCTCTTGGGTCAACTAAATACAATCTATGCATTGTTCACGTGCTTGTCTCTCATCTCCTAGATCTTCCTAATTCTAATAAGAAATAATACTACTTAATAATAATATTAATATGATTATAGTGACCACTCACAGTTCTCACCAATACTTGCTATGTTATTTATTACAGTTACGATTATTTGTCTGAGTGATCCCACAATAATGGGTTACAGTTTTTGGCCAAACTTGACATTAAAATCAAGATTTTTCACTAGACATTCACTTTCTTACACCTATAGCAGCTAAACCATTAAGATTTTTAAGATGAATCAAACTAGTTATTTGTTAGATATTTTGAGTAGATTCTAATTATATTTTTTAAAAAAAATTAAAAAATAAATTGTGAATCATTTTATGTATTTTTTAATAACTTATTTTTTCTACTAATCAGCATTTTAAAAAAGTGATGATTACTTCAGCCCACGTAACTTTTTTAATAGATAGGATACAATTCTGAAAATTTTATAAATTTGCACATCAATATCTAGGGATGAATATTTTTCATAATTTTTTGTTACATTTTTTTTTTTTAATTAATTTTCTAAGCATAACTTTTTTTGTATTCATTTTAGATGCTTATTCTTTTTGTTGGAATAGGGACATCAATACCTAATGCACATGCCATTTTTTTAAATTCTCCTATTTTTTCTATTTTTTAGTATGTGTGAAATAAATAACTTGATGTTCATTGAAAATCCTACATTCATGAGAAATAAAAAATAAATATAATAATCAAATTAAACACATTTAAAATTATACTTTTTGGGAAGCTTATAATAAGGGTTGGCAAACACAAAGCATAAATTTTAAATGAATTTATTTGATCACCCAAAAAGTAAATCAAAAGTGGTTTTTTATCAGCATTTTGATAGGTGTAGAGGAGACTCGATTATAGGTACATGGTTTAAATCTAACAAGGTTCTATCCAAGGGGGTTTGATCTAAGGGGGTTTGATCAATCCCTCTTTAATTAAAATAATTTAAATGGAACCTTTAAAGTCATAAATCATTGTATTTTCTAAAAATATGTGATTTCAGGAAAAAATCAGGATGTCCCAAAAAGTGTAACCCATTATTGTGGCAACACCCATATGCAATATCAATGAAACTATTGATGTCATCGATATTTATGATGACTATGCGATGAATAGTAATACCACCTTGGTATTTCTGCATGACTATTAATGACTTAAGGCTTTATGCCAACCATTTAAATATTAATAAAAAGTTTGTATTTAATGTTATTTCAAGAATCTGATGTCTTATTCATGTAATTTAACTGGGAAAGGTTTTCTCCTTAACAATTCATTTTTTTTTATATATGTATGTGAAATTCACGCTAGTCGTTGATACAACTCAAAGTGCAATTATGAGCTTGAAGAAGATTAGCATGAACTTTCTATAATACAATATTTGGGTTTATTACAGGTTCATACTAATAATTATATACCTCAGACTAGCCACTATGACCCTACCAGAATACCAATGCTTATGATAATGATCTTATTTGTACCAAGTTTAATATCAGCCATGCTAACAATTTTCCCTTGGAAAAGGATGCCCATAATGTTTAATTTGGCTCTAGGAAAATTCACCAACACCAATTCATCAAGGGAAAATTCACTGTCAACAATCACTGCGGGAAAATTCAACGCCAGCGGTGAATTGTCCTTAGTGGTGTAATTTTCTCACGGTGGTGTTGGTGAGTAATTTTCCATTAATTGAATTGGCGATTGAATTTTCCATATGTCCTTTGATTTAATATTAGATTTCCACATACTATCATTGAAGCTGTAATTGGAGATCAGTACTTCTTAACACATGTATCAAATACTCAAATTTGAAATATTTGGCACCATGACTAATGCTAATAGAAAGATTTCAACAACCAATGTTTGATCCAACTACGGGAGAAGGTTGAGCTTAAGTACTATCGATATAATTAAGCCGAGAGGCTTCTATAATGAAAGCAGAGGATGCGCGTACATTTTTTGAAATTATGTTTATTTTGACGTTCCCCTCCTTGGTGATGGTTATATATATTATAAAAGAAATAAAAGAAATGTAATTGACATGCATATAAAAAAAATGTAACTGACATGCATATAAAAAAAATGTAACCAACATGTAAACAAAAGAAATGTAAGGACATGCAAATAAAAAAATATAACTGACATGCAAATTCATTTTCTATATATACTAGCAAATATATATTATTTATTAATAATATTATAAAAAAGTCAAGAGATATCCATCCACCTATACACTTTGATGTGACAAATTGATTAAAAAATAGAATATCTCTGGATTTTTTTATAAATATTATTAATAAATGATATATATACTACATGCTTTTAACTATACTAATAGAAAGATTTCAACTACCAATGTTTGATCCAACTACGGGAGAAGGTTAAGCTTAAGTAGTATCGATATAATTGCTAGCATAATTACACCTAAGGCGTTCACTGCTGCGACATTTGTCCGTGTACATTGAAACTTTTAAAATAATAAAAAACTGACTGATGCTTTTAACATCAAAAAATATATATGATGTGCCATGCTTTTAGATCTACAGATGACGTGTAGGGATTAATATCTGCCATGTCTTGGGCAGGTGGAAAGGCATAAATTCCACCGCTGATTTGAGCGAAAATAGGCCCACCGCTTGGTTATACCATCAATCAGCCAACGTTTCTGCGTGCATTTACACAAACACAAAGTTCTTCACGCGCTGTTTTACTGCTTCAAAATCCTTCGCTGTAGTTTACAAAACGCTATGTAAAATTTGCAGCTTATCTACTATTTATCGTCAACGCTGTTATGCAAAGGAAATACAAGCAAAGCATATCATAAAAAGAGGTAAAGTATTCATGCTTTATATTGCATTTCATTGCCTCGTCCAAAACTGTGATGAACAAATCAAGAGGTGGGCACTGTGTTGTAGGTAAAGTGTGTTTACATCTACTAAAGGGGTATTGATTGTACAGCCCACCGTGGGGCTATACAGAGAGTCATTTCGACTGTGATAGGATGTATCTTGATAAGGAGATATATTTAGGAGGTTCTTTAATTATAATTATCGCAGCTGCCCGAAGACCAAAGCAAGGGATCCATGTAGAGTCTTCCATGTTAGATGCACCGAAGTCATTCACGAAGACTAAAAACTCTGTAGTTGGTGATTATTTGAATCAAATGTTTAAGGTCTACAATAGACAAAATGTGAACCATTGCAAAGCATAATGAGGCAGACTCCTGTTCTCGAGAGTAGTTTGCCGAAGTACTCAAGGGTCTTTCCATGCTAATCCATGGATAAAGGGTCATGATAGGCATTTCCCTCCCAAATATAAAAATTCCATTAGAATGCAGTTTAAACCATTTAATTGTTCCTTTGAACACTTATTGTTACAGTTACAAAAAAAAAAACATTTATTCACTTTCATTAGGGGAGAGGGGTCTATAATGGAGCAGGGTCTAATAGTGGGGATATAAGTAGTCCTCATTGGGCCCCATAGTGGAGCACTTTAATATTCAATTGTAAAACACTTTTTATCCATAAAGTATGCAAAGTGACAAATCATGTGATGCCACATTAGTGCACCAATAAAACATGACTTAGTGCATCACTATCGGGCTCACTTTTTTTTTGGGCCTTTTTGGATACCTCAACAAAAAGCATGTTGATGTGGCATCATATTTGATGATGTGGCCCTAAAATGAAATATAGAAGCACATGAGTTTCCAAATAAACTGTTGTACAGAATTGGGAGTGATTTGAAATTTCCACGTAGGATTTTGAGAAATGCAAAGTTAGGGTGCTCCACTATAGGCCCCTCTCCCCTATACTCTTTTATTTTAAGGGAGTTTTTCCTTGCCATGTACCAAAAATTTCTTCTATCAATTAGCAGGTTTGATGTCTGAAGATAAGGAATCCTAAATAATACTCTTAAGATTTACATACATGAATAGCTTGGCCTACTATTAGTGCAAGCGAGAGGAAAATGATCATTTCAACTCAATGAAATCATATTATTGCAAGTGAGAGGAAAACGATCATTTAAACTCAATGAAATCAAGTAGGCATGCATTTAAACATGCATATGTATAACATTATGAGAGAGGTCTCTCAATCCCTAACATTTGCACAATGTGTTCTTATACCAACATACTAGCAGATTGATGTAAAGATTTCCTTTGCATGCAGATTTGAAGAAGACATAGTAAATAACTGTAATATATTCATTTTATTCTCGTTCTTGTAGGAAATAGTATATTGTTTCTTCATTCAAACAAAATACCTATTTTTCTTTTGAAAGTGAAATAACACTATTTTTTCTTCCTGTCCTTTTGTATTTACATTATATAAAATCCAAAGTAATACATTTATCTCTTTAAAATAGGCTACCCTATGTGTAATTCCAACACAAAAATGCACAATTTCCTTCAACCAGATAACATATATTTATTTTAAAGGAAAAGCTAGATGACATACCTTTTATTGCAAGACTATTAGTTTATTTCATTGCAACAGAATAATTAAAATTTCTCTTCATTTATAGCAAGTCAAATGCATTTATAGAAATTTTGGTGGAGGCTTCTCACATACTTGCACACACAATGAAACTATTCAAAAATTGCCTCACAAAACTATCCCCACCCAAGGATTTACACACACTTGTAACCCCAACTTGAGGTTCACTATGGGAGAGAGAGTGGAAAACTCTCCAAGTGTGAAGAAAATATATATCTCAATAAAATTTTATTTCACCAAGCCCTTTTATCTCCAAATTTCTTTCCAACACAAGTCACATGTCCACTACACCATTTAAGGGTACTAATACCCACACATATCCTCTCCTTTTCTAACAAGGAATTTTCTTCCCAAGAAGGGTCCTACCCCTCTCCCCACACACTAACGTTGCTCTTCCCATATGGTGAGCTTGATCTTCACAACCCACAACCATAACAATACACAACACCGTCATACTCAAAGAAATACACAAAATGCACATTCACAATACATAAATCTCATAAAATTTCCTTTAGGCATAAGAACACATGAGATAAGAAAACTTACATTTTCAAGATTTGACCAATGTGTAAATTGATTGTAGGAGTAGTTCTTGAATCCAACTTCCTCAAATTTCGTTCCCAATCCAAGTAAAAAAACTCCAAAAACAAAAGCTCTCACCTTCAAGAAAACCTTCCAAATATTAAAAAGAGGAGAACCCCCTCCCAATCTTCAAATGGGAAATAAATAGGGATTCTAGGTTGAATCCCTTGAATGAGAGAGTGACAAGTGTCACTCTCTCATTCATCCCTATGGCAATGGAAATTGTACTCCCTTCTTGGAGATAGTACAACTTCTTGCTTAATTTGGACCTACTCTAGTGCCCTTGCATTAAATACCCTTTAAGTCATCATTAATAGGCCCCTAAGACCCTTTATTTCGGATCTCAAGGCTTATTTCAACTAAAATCCTGACAAAATCAACAAAAGCATTAAATTTTCTAACATCCCATGTTTGGCCCACCTTGAAAAACTAGGGTGGCCTCATATGCCACCTTGGGCATATGGGTCCCCCTAGGTGGGACCCATATGCCACAAGTGGTGTATGAGTCCCATGTGGCCCATTTTTAGGGTTTGAGCAGGAAATTCAAGTTTTTAATTCAATATTTTGGTTGATATCAGCTTTTGAGATCTGATAAATGGTAAATTATATGTAATATCTATATAAACAAGCTTCTAACTCATTATTTTCATCTAGAAAAAGCAATTCAAGATCTAAGCATTCACAAGCACTCAAGCATTCTTTCACAAGAGCATTCAAGAGTAAGTAGCAAGCAAGGTTGAAGTCATGGAGCAACATTATAGTGTTCTTGAAGGTCTTCAAGCTCACTTTCATTCATGATCTATCATTTTCAAGGATTGATTATGGTCGCCTATGGTGAATCATGGTGGATTCTAGGTTGAGGAGATGTAACTAGCCATCAAGCCAAGCCTAATGACTTGTTTCCTAAGTGATTCCATCCTCCATTATCACTCTAATTTTATCTTAAGGAAGGTACATGTAGTCATTATGGCTTATTAGGGTGATTAGGCATCTCCCAAAGTGACTCATTCATCTTCATGTTTCATTCATGCATCTCATTCTAGCACATTAGAATAGGGTTGCATTACATTTCATATTTCCTAATCTTAGAGACACTTGCTGTTAGGTTTTGTATGCACATTTACTTTCAAGATCCATTGTTTCTATCAAAGTTTAATTGCTAAACTAGGGGTTTGACCAAGGCAAACCCCCCATAAGCAAATTGACACTATATTCTATTTTGCAGGTCTTTTTACAAGTTCAAATCCGGAAATCAAATTGGGCAGAAAGAGCAGGGATTAGAGAATAGATATAGAATTTGAATTTCTAAAAAAGAAAAACAAGACTAATACACCACAAGTGGCGTATGAGTCCCACTACAGGAAATTTTCCAGATTTCTGAAGATTCTAGGTCAACATTGTTAGATTCCTATTTCAGCCCAAAAACCCTAGATTGGGACTAATATGCCCAACTTGGTATATGAGTCCCTATGTGCCCTAAAGTCTACATTTTCAAGATTTTAGAGTTCATTCCAAGCACATTTAGTTTTCTAGGTGCACTTCTGTGTTCTCCTAGCTTTTTGTTCTATTTACATTCGTTTCTAGGTCATTTGTTAAAGTTTTGCATATCATTAGTTTTGAGATTAGGTCTTGCATGTTACTAGTCATTCCAAGCCCTAGATTGATGATGAACCCCTCTTTAGTCATTAATCATACCCTAGGACAACCTTTAGCAGATCTCTTTCCTTCATTCCATCCTTGGATTGAGATCTCTAGGGTTTCCTTGAGTGAAACAAGAGTGTGAAATAGGAACACTATCTCCTCAAAGGTAGACCCCCATCCTATTGAACCGTTGTTTTATTTTTGGTGAACTTGTATTTAGAACATGTTAATTCTGATTTGGAGTGCATCATCATCCTAGATCTAGCTTGCATTAACATTGCATTAGGTTTTGCATTAGTTAATTGGCATATAGAGTTTCTAAATAGTGCATTAGTGAAAGTTCATATAGGTTGCATTTTTGTCTCTTGCACTCACTAAAATTTAGTTAAAATATGCATTTGCACTTAGCTTAGATATCATCAAAAATAGAAAGCATAACATTCACAAAAAAATTACTAAAAATGGTGCAAAAACCCTAAACTAGGACTCATACACCCCTCTGGGTGATTTAGTCCTAGTACATGATATTTTTCTTGATTTATGGGTATTTTGTGCTCACTATTATTCACTATTCAGATCCTCAAAAAACCTTGATTGGGACTCATACACCCCTTTGGGTGATTTAGTCCTATTTCATATTGTAGACTACATTTTACAACATTAAAAACTTTGTTTCTATGTTCCTATTTGTTGTCATTAGATTTTTGTTTCTGTTTTTTGAGTTTCTATTTCATGAATTTCATTAGATCTGGCTCAATTTAGACATATTACATTTGTGGAAAAAATTACATTATTGTACTTTTCATTCCTAGTATTTGTTCATAGTTCAATTAGATTATACTACATTTGGAATTCATTAAAAAAAAAACAAAAACACCTACAAACCGATGAACCACTTGGAGAAAGCATAGTTATTTGAGTATGTCAAATCTCTTTTTCCAAGTTAACCTAACGCTCAAGCCTTTTAGTAGTGATGAATTTTACATGTTAGATGAAGCCTTTGAGGATTTAATCTCACAAAGTTCATCCACTAAGGCTTGTTATGACAAACTAAAACCAAGAGAAGTTAACATGATTCAACCTCAACTTATTCTTTACCAAACTTCACACAAATTTCAAACTCAAAACAAACCTGTTTTCACTCTTGAACCACCTAAGATCAATGTTTTTCAGCAATCAAGGTATAATACCAAAATATTGCTCATACATATAACACTAGAAACAATCTGCAACCAAAAAAACTAACTACAACATCTTTACCTTTTCCTAACCCATCTTTCCTAGCACTCCTCGTTTGCCTTCAAATAGTGGAAAGGAGTATGATCTTGTTGAACAACTTAAGAATACTCCTACAAAGATATCCCTATGAGACCTAATTCAGAATTCGCCCAATTATCACACTATGCTTCAAACCCCCTTGCAACAAGTAGTGTTTCCTTCTGGTACAAATGCAAATGATGTGGCAACTCTAATACAAGGAATGAATATAGTTAATGTAGACATTACCTTTCATCAACATGAGCTACCTCCTTTGGAAATGAGAAAGAAAAATGATGCATTCATGATAATAGCTACTTATGATGGGTGAGGAATAAAAAAATCCTTGTTGATAATGGTTATGCTCTTAATGTGTGTAGTGTGATCCTTTTGGATAAACTAGGCATGAATAAAGCAAGAATTCAACTTGATTCCTTTTCGATTCGATGATTTGACAATGTAGGAAAGCAACCACTTAGTGTAATTGCTTTACCTATTATTGTTGGAAATGCTACCTTGCAAACTCCTATTCATGTCATGCCCAATAATATTATAATCTTCTTTTAGGGTAACCTTGGATTCATGAGATGCATGTAGTACGTTCAACTCTTCATCATATAATGAAGTATGTGTATAACAATAAAGTATACCAAATTAAAATAGACCTCGATCTTGGAAGTTTCTTACAAGTTGAAAAAGGAACAAGTCCTCTAAACACATTAATTCCAACATCAAAAATAGAACCTATGAAAGAAGAAAAACAAGAGATGGTAACAATGTCGAATTTATTGGAAGATGATTGTGTCTCCTTATAGTTCACATCTTATTTTATGGGAGAATACATGTAATCACAAGAAAAGAATATGAAAAAGAAAAGCAACCAATGGTGATGTCAATGCAAAACTTAGATGAAAACTCACAAGAATCTACCTCATCTACTCGAGAAGAAGACACAAGCTATACAAAAACTTTAATGAGATAGACTATCAACCACCAAACCTAAAAGAAATGGAGAGACTTTATGGAAAAGGTTGTGAGTTCATGAAACAACTTGGGTATAGTGGAAAAGGATGTGGAAAGAAAGAACAAGGTATCCGAGTTCCTATAGAGCCTAACACACAAGAAACAAAAAGTGGTTTGGGATATTGTCCTTCTAAGATAACACAAGCAACAAAAAGACCCTCGCTAAATATCAACACCATCATGTGTAATCCTAAAATAACTCTCACCTTGAAGCATCCAAAATTGATTGATACAACTTGTGAAGCATCATGGGAATACTTCAAAGATGATGAAGCCTTAAAAGAAATGCTACGAGTTTATGAAAAATCATCTAATCCTAAAAAGAAATGGGTTACATGTGCTATGCTTAGTGCCGAGAAAAAAGATGGAGAAAAGGAAAGTAATGAGATTGACAAGAACAACGAAGAATACAACCTTGCATTTTTGAAACAAAATACACTTCCTTTAGGAGATACAATTGACATACCGATGGAAATTAACAATAAAGAGAAAGTAATTAAGATAGGAAAGTGCCTTGATGAAATGAACAAGAAGACCATCCAACTTTGCTTCATGACTTTCCCAAACTTTTCACTTGGAATTATTCGGATATGCTAGGAATTGATGCTAAGATAGTGACACACAACATATTCCTTGTTGAAAATGTTAAACTGGTAAGACAAAAGATATGAAAGATGAATCCTAAGATAACCTTACTATTTAAGGACAATATTGAAAAACTCCTCGAAGCTATTTTTATACAACCTATAGATTATTCTCCTTCGATCTCTAACATTGTCGCAGTTGCAAAATCGGATAATCGTATTAGGATGTGTACGAACTTTCATGATTTGAATAAAGCATATTTAAAAGATGACTTTCCCCTTCCTAATATTGACATGATAGTGGACTCGACTGCGAGACATTCTTTGTTGTCATTCATGGATGGATTCTCTGGATACAATCAAATCTTTATCAATCCTCAAGATCAATACAAAACAACATTTACAACTGCTTGGGGAACATTTTGTTGGGTAATGATGCCTTTTGGATTAAAGAATGCGGGCACAACATATCAATGAGCTATGACATTGATACTTGAGAATTACATACATAAGATTTTGGAAGATTATGTTGATGATTTTCTAGTCAAATCCTTAACTCGACAAGACAATGTAAATATCCTTCAAAATATTTTTGAGTGAATGTGAAAATACAACATGAGACTAAATCTGAAAAAGTGTCTTTGGTGTAGATAGTGGAAATTTTTTAGGTTTTATCGTATCTCACAGAGGCATTGAGGTGGACACAAAGAAAATTGATGCTCTAGTTAGCATGCCATCTCCTAGAAATATTTCTCAATTGTGTAATTTATAAGTCCGAGAATTCAAGCTATGCATCATTTCATATCATCTTTAACAAATCAAACATTACCTTTCACAAATCTCCTTAAGAAAGAGGTTCAGTTTAGTTGGAATGAGGATTGTAAATAGGATTTTGAGAGTTTGAAAGATTATCTTTCCACTCCACTTGTTTTACAACCCCCTATGCAAGACAAACCATTTATCCTTTATACAACAACATTGGCCCATGATCTTGTAACATTGTTGGATCAACAAGATGAAAATGGTAAATAACATCCTGTTTATTACATTATCCAAACCCTGATTGATTATGAAAAATGATACAAAGCAATAGAGAAACATTGCTTGGCTCTTGTATTCGGTACCAGTAAATTTAGACATTACCTATTAAATGTTGAAATACATGTGATGATGAAATTCAATCCTTTAAAACATGTTTTCACTAAAACAGATATACGAGGACGCTTAGCTAAGTGGGTTATGTTGTTAATTGAGTTTGACCTTAAGTTTGTCTCATGGTGCAAAAAGTAATTAAAGGACAAGCCTTGGCTGACCAATTAGCTAATGCTTCTTCTCCTTTAGCGTTAGCTAATAATGATTCATTCCCTACTGATAATGTGTTGATGATTGAAACTAATACATGAGAGTTATATTTCAATAGATTTAAGTATAAAATTGGCTCCGGAGTGAGAGTTATATCTTGCTAAGAACTTCTTCAAAGAATCCCAATCAGCTATGCACTTATCTTCCAAATAACAAAACCAATCTGTAGCGGGTCCAATAAGAGATTCAATAAATAATTTGATAAAAACATCTTCTTCACTTACCCCCAAGATGCCACAGGCAACTGTGAAAGCCAGAATGTGTTTTTTAGCATCTTGAGAACCTTCTCCATTGAACTTTGGAAAATACTTTCTTGATCCTTCAGGCAATAGTGAGTATATAGGCAAAGAAAGATGACCAAAATGATTTTCCCATGGTTGAGAAGAAATCAACGCCATAAAGTAATTCTGAAAATTAAATTAGCATAGGTCTTTGCTGGAACAAAATTGTTTATGAGTACATTTCATCTCAAGAGCCGCTAACCTCCGTCCTCGGGGAGGCACCCTCAAATTTCTAAGGAAAGAAGACACAAACACTTCGATTCTTTCCCCAGCGGAGTCGCCAAAATCTGTTGGTTAGCAGATTTGTTACTTTAGTTTACACTCTATTTTCCCATAACAGTGACAACTTGACCAATAGTTGAGACACTTGCAATGATAGTTGCAAATGCTCTCTACTTATTTTACAAGGCGCAGCTACCTTCGGAAGATATGCAATGAATGAGAAAATAGGGTATGCTTTTGACTAGAAAGCAGAGAAGGAAGCTAACAATCGTGCATAACCATGACACAAATGTGATGAATTAATTTTAGAATGAAATAGATGCAAGAAAATGACACACAGTTCATATCCCACACCCACGAGTGAGAAAAAGAAAAGAATGAGCAGCTAATTTTCCCTCAACGTATAAAATAAGCTTACACATAGCCTGTCATAATAGATAAACATTGAAGTGTAATTACAAAAAAACATAGTCCGCTTACAATCTAAAGAAAACATTGACAAATACACAGATTCTGAATATTTCCTTTATTTCTTCAATGTTCACATGAGTTCAAAGACTCTCTCGCTACATAACAAAACTGTGTGAAAGAAAATAATACTGCCCTACTTCCCTTGTTCTCTGTATAGCCGGAAAAAGGATAGAAAAATATCCCCTCTATATCTACCAATTACATATTTATAAACTCATTCCCAGGAGCCTTTCAATTCCCGTAACTGCTTCTACGTTTCAACCATTTCTTGGGTTTGATTTTCTGCTTCTTTTTCTTTGTAACTGCTTCTTTGTTGGTAATTGATTACAAAATGGGGAAGTTTTCCCTTTCTCGTGGATATAATAATAATATTTAATTCATTAAAGAATTAAAATGTTATTAAGGGCCTTAGAATGAGATATAATCTTTGGGCACATATTTTTAATGAGTGACGGGAGATATGTAACTCTATGTGGCTAAAGCATTGCTGATAGTCTCAACATTCCAATCCATCAGAAACCATCAGGAGAGCACAATTTTAACAGCTTGTAGCAGCAAACATTCCCATCCACTTGTCACTTCAGAGCTCTCAGAAGGCACCTTTGAGTGGCTTAGATCATTTTAAACTATCTGACCCTATTGATCTCTCAAACAAAAAATAGTGTGTGGTCACTACAAATTTTAATGACTAACATTTTTTTCCTGCAATTGGCAGAATCTCTCTTCTACAGAGGAACTATATATAGAATTTTATGATGACAAGTAATATTGACCTCGTTTATCAAAACGTTCAATATTTTGACCTGTCCTTGGTAGCGTTGTAATTGATAAGTGATACCCATTGATGTAGGAGGAAATTTCTCTAGAACTTGATGACTCTGCCCATTAGATATAATTTTGCACATTTCTTCCTTTAAAGCGTCAAGTTTGTCACAGAGTTCATTTCTCAAATAAGGTAAAGTATCTGACAAGCCTAATTTCTGCCTGGAAATGATCAAACGAAAAGTAGGTGTTGTGACAGATAAAACATTATGGTAACTTCTCAACATGACCCGGTAAACTTCACTTTCATATAATCTTTGCTTTTTCTGAGATTTTTGAAGATAGGTCAAGTCCCAAGGACTATAAAATGACCATCCCCACGAAGGATTGGCCTCTAGTGGACATGGAACTTCTGACAAAAGTAGAGCCAACATAATGGAGTGATCTATATGCCAAGAAGTCCCATCGATTAAATTTATGCCACCTGAATGCAAGAGCAAAGAAACTACAACAACAACTGATGTGAGAACTCTATAGCAAACTCCAACAAGCTGAAAGAGATATAGTATCAACCAAGCAAAACTCAAGTGTCCACCTTAATATATGAATGTGGCCTTACGGGATGGGCCATGGGAATGTGCCAAGAGAAAAATGTGTAGCGCCTCTTTCAGTCTGTTCTCTCTAATGGATGCCATGAGAGATTTAATTGCCTCCTTATTAATGACAAGAAGGCTATTCTTTTTTATTTCGTTTGAAATTTTATAGTCAACAACTTGTATGTCCTCTTCGATTACCATATAAGCTGATCAGAATGAAGGTCTAATGTTTCTAATAATACACAAGCTCCAAAGTATTCCACAAGGCATCCCGTCTGCCTCTAAGCCATCAGCCGTGTTTCTCCTTGACTTGGGGCGGGATTTTCCTGCAAAGATTGTCGCCATGATGTTCGAGCAAATAGAACAAAGCCTTCAACTGACCCATAAGTGTAGTCATCTAGTCTTCATTTTAGCTCGATTGTTCCTGCATTGATTGCATTCCATGAGACAAAGCTTCTTCGAGGCGCTTTGTCAAATAATTGTTGCGTCGTGTCCATACTTCCACATTTTCCATATGTGTCGCGATATGTCGGGAAGTCGGGTGTATTTGAAACTTCAGAACCTTGAAGTCGCGCCCTTTTGAAGTTAGAGAACCTTGAGGACACCCGACAACAAAGAGTCGGGAATATCTTAGGTTTCAAAATTTATAATATGTCTGACAACAGGAGGAGTCCAATATTTATAAATCCATAGCTTTTAAATATGAATCCTTTGGTAAATATTTTAAAATCACCGTGAATCTTTGACTTTACTAAATAAAGTCTTTAATTTTTTTAAAATCACGAGACTTTTAACTTTCAAATCATGAGGCACATAAGAAATGAACTTCAATTGTAATATATTTCATTCGTCTTTCCAACCCCTAGGAGAAGTATTATAGGAAATACTTGTATACTTAAATTGAACGCCACCTGGATCTGATTAAATAATGCCTCTGTTTATTTTTTCAAAACTATTCTTTGGCTAAAAACGAAAAACCTCCATATCCTTTGCACAACAGCTTAGTTTTGCATTAAATTTGGACAACATGAAGATTTGACTGCCCCGAGCAATACCTAGAAACCATTTAATCTCCAACAACCAAAAAATTGAATTTTGGGCTCATTTGTGAATCACCAATGAGAAAAAGTGAAGCTGGAAATCTTACAAACAATGAGGCATCTGAGCATGAAAACTTGCCAAATTAGGTGTAGTGGAGATAAAATCATGCGCAGGAGAGGAATTTGCACCAACTAGCATAGATTTTTGAAAATTAATTATTTTCATGACTTGGCAAGCTCAAAGGCATGTAAGGAATTGTACTAAAATTTGAAAATTTTCAAGTTCAAATTTTGGGGTAATAGTATGTAAACTTGGATCATAGTGAACTGACAGTGTAAATAGTGGCAACTTACACTAATTTGGAAAAAAGTATTCATCACCTAGAATTTAGAGTGGAGGTCACACACTCACCCACCTCTCTAGGCCGATTTGGTTTATGACTATTCATACTCTTTACACACATTCTATCTAAAAACGAAGTGATGACATAACAAATTGAATAACTAGGTTACAACCTTTCACATGAATTATTCTAACCCCAAGAATAGCCAAGTTATCTACATTGATGAACATAATGCTACAATCATTAAGTGACTCTATTTCAAAAACTATGATCTCATCAATAAATGACTTCAATTCAAAAGTAGGATGCCAACAATAAAATACCTCAAACAAAAGTATAATCTCATCAATAACTTACAATGAAAAGTATAATCTTCAACAATAAATGACTTCAATTAAAGATATAATCAAAAATCAAATGATCAATCAGATAATATAGGTTATTCCCAACTTATTTACTTCATGTTCAATAATCAAGTAAACAATCCAACCAAATAGGTTATTCCCAACCTAGGGTTTCAATCAAATGTGATGTAATGATCAAGTGATCATAAACAAATCATAAAACCTATCTTTCAATATACCTCAAATATTCACATGTTTATAATTTTCACTATATTTGTATATAATCTGTAGGACATTAGATTGAGAAGAGTTTGTGCTTCTACACCTACAAGTCCTCTTCTCATGACAGATTTGGTTTGCTATCTAACGTGAGTCCTCTTCTTGAATTTTGTGAATAGGAATAGACTCTTAATCAAAAAATAAGAAAATAACATAATTAGAAAGTACATTTTTCAACCCTAATGTTGAATATTGATATAATAATCAAGTATACACCCTAACCCCAAGGAAAATACTCTCTTCCTACTTTTAAGGAGAGATGAGTAATCAATCAAGTATAGAATATCAATCATGGTTGGCATAAAATCACATCCTACCAATGACGACATGTTTATCATGCATCATTCTCATTATATTACTAACTTCACTATCCCCAAAGGTTAACCTAGCCTCATAATCTATAACAATTTCAAGATAACACTTTAATGTATATTAATCTCCATACTTCACAACTTATGCAACATATGTAGTCTTAATAAACTAAGTATAGTTCCAATAACAACATAGCCACTTAGATTCCAAAATTTAGTGTATATATAAGTATTCCCAAATAAAAAGGTTTCACCAATTCAAGACTTAACCAAGAACCACACAAGATTATCCAATTGAAACTAGGAAATAATCCATGTTCAAAAAAAAGATTATCATTCATTTAAAACTTCCTTTCCAAACAAAGGCTTTCATAAGCAAATAACCTTTCAAACATAAAATAATAAGGAATAGAAATTAGCATTCTTGTATTAAATGCTTCATTTGATATTACTTCCTCTCTAGCTCAATTCCACCAACCAACTTGCTACTTCTTCTAAGTTCAACCTATCTTCAACCTCTAGCCTCTTACCAATTCTCTCAACAATTGTAAAATCACAAAATAACTCTCTATCTCACAAAGGTTCTCAAATACTGTCACATAGAAAATACAATAGAATAACAATGAAGAATTCTAAATTAGAAGTGTAAAAAAGGGTAGAGAGATCACCTCTATATATACTAAAATATGAGCATTGTAATGCTACAAATATGCTATTTAAAATCCTTCACCACTCAAACAACAAACCAAAATGCATCGACTGAGCTGATATGTGGCTGATTTAAGCTCTTATATTACAGTTCACCTAATAGTCCTCTCATTTCCAATTCCATAATTCTATTGATGAGTCAACTCCCTTCTTGTGACAACATGACTCTTTTATTGAGTCAAGGCCCAACAATGCATTACTACAAGTTTCATATTTGATTTACAAGTCAACTCCCCTCACAAACTTCTTCCATCTTTGCATTGATTGAGTTTTATGTTTATCTTATGGATTTAATTGGATATGGCATATGTTTAAGACTTCTATTGGTTTCCAAATTCTATAGATTTTAGTCCCACCTTCATATTTTAGCACCCTTTACTCATGCACAGTTAAGACTAAGCTGGTATTGTTGAATCTGCATTCATTTTACTTGCAACAATTAAACATTAGTTCCTTTACTTGCACGCAACACATAAGTCTCTAACATATTCTTCCTTATGCACTTTAGGCACAACTTTAAGCTTTTTCCTTTATATCATATAAGGCAGTGCCATTTCATTGTGCTATGCTTATTACAAATCACTTAATATGTGCTAGTCATAGGATAGTATAATGCTGACTTATGCACTCATCATAAGGTTTATACTATGGCCTCATATGCTGCCATTTAAAATGCTTTACATGTTTAACATTTTTACATTTCATCTAAAACATATCTTCCATAATATGTGTTTGATTTAAACTCCCTTTTCTATGTTAAATATATGCACAACTTGTATTCCTATTATGTTGGCTTAAGTACCAACCTTTCCCTATACTGTTTGTGATTCTTATTAGCGCTATGTTTACTTATAAACATTTCATAATACAATTCATATATATATATATATATAAAGAAACATTCTTTGATATTTAAATATATTCACAATTATATAAGCATATATATAATATATACATGTATATATGTGTGTGTGTGTATGTATGTATGTATGTATGTATGTACATGCATTATTATTTGACTCATATATTCCTCTTCATTGATGAGTATGTACAAAAAATGTACACACACACACATATACATGTCATAAATGGACAATTTATATCCTCATGCATATTATGTAATCACATGCATGAGTTATTGTTCATACATATATACATATATAAATTCAATGTATATACTACTCAACATAGATATAGATATGAACACACAAATAATAAGGACTTTCACTTGACATAAACACTTAATTACATTTTCCCAATCAAGAACATTCAAATATTAAGACCATAAATCAATACAAAACATACTCAAACCCTGATAGAAGGTACTTACCATTTTTTGAACTATCTTAATTAGACTTAGACCAACTAAGATGTGAGTGTGTGATAGCTCAAATAGGAATATTATGGTTACCAGACCAAGCTCCTTTCCTAAGTCATACTCCCCTCTCATATGTGAGGGCTTGACTCTCATATGTGAGGGCTTGACCCCTTCTTACATCCAAATTAGTGTATCACATAGGTAGTTAGTCATTCACATGAAATATATTTGCATTATCAAAGCATTAACCTATTCATATTGCTATACATATTCACTCATCGCATTTCCCATTAGCGTAAAACATAATCATTCCTCCAAAAGCAATAAAATCTCAATGCATATTTTAGTATTTCACTCACCTATCAAACATATTAAAGTCATGATTTACATTTATCATCAATTTCACTCATGGAGGTAAAATTAGCTTGATAACTATGGAGGCATATGATGCAAGTAATATTTTCAATTCAATAAAGATCTATGTTTGCATAATATTCTCTTGTGTTATTCCGATATGTTGAACTCTAAGTTGTAGGGCCGGATAGTTCTTATTGGGCCCTTCATTTGTGACTACACCAAATTCATATCGAAAAGATTTGTATGCTTGTCCCCTCACGAATCCATTGATTTATATCCCTCTATTTCTAATAAATTTCTTCCTTCTTAATGATGTTATGTAATTTTCTTAACATGGCTTTTTCCTTACCCACCAAAATCATCGATGATCCCAACTCTAGATTATTTTGCACCTATCTAAGCGAGTCCTTAAGGGATTTTTTTGAGTAAATATGAGTAAAGGGGTACATGGGGATACCAACCTCTTGAGCAAGGATAGGATTCAAAGAAGAACGAGAGATCTTGGGACCTAAGGGAAAAACCAACTCCAACACTGATTGAGGAGGAAAATCAAGGGAGCACCTTCTATCCTAATAGGGGGAGGGAGAACTTATTTTTTCCCTTATTAGAGAGTTGAAACCTTTGACACCTGCTTAGGAAAAGCATTGTAGAGGTGGCCAACAAAAGAGAAAAATTGACAGAAGAGAAAAAAATTTATATTCAATGGCTTGAGACTAGTTACCAAGCATAGACTCTAGAGTGACTGAGGAAGGCATCAATTTATTGGGTTCAATGCTCATGCAAAAGTGAGTGAACACCTACTTGGATTGCTCCTTGGTGACATATTCCAAAGAGATAAATTTACCAAAAGAGTTAGCCACACCCACAATAATCTCCTCATCTAAAATTTCTAGGGGAAGCCCTAGGAGCTGCACCCAAGTTGGGAGGGAAACCACCAGATGATCAGAAGGGTTAAGCCAGAGTGTCATTTGCACAGACGAAGAATCAAGGACCATTAGTTAAAGTCTTCAAATAGTGTTCTTGAAGGGTGAAGGTGAAGCATAAAAATCCCTTAGGGAGAGTAGCGATGGAAAAGTAACCCTTAATAGGCCATCGAGAGGATGACCATTTATGAACATATTCAATGTTGGGATGCCTTCCCACAAACCTTCTAATAAGGGAGTTCTCCATTTTAGCTAGGGAATGATTGATCGATGGGTCCTTAATTTTTAGACACATTTTCTTCCATCATCATGGTTCTAGCAGCATCCATAATTGTTTTATTCTTTCTCTCTGCAACTCCATTCTGCTGAGGGGTTCGGGGAGCAGATAGTTGTCTTTTAATTCCATGTTCTTCACAATAAGAGTTGAATTCATTAGAAATGAACTCACCACCTCTGTCAGATCTCAGACACTTGATTTTTAGACCTTTCTGATTTTCTGCCATAGCCTTGAAGCATTTGAATTTCTCTAGAGCTTCACAATTTTCTCTCAAGAAGGAAACCCAAATCATTCTAGAGTAATCATCAATAACCAACATAAAATACCTTTCTCCATGAATACTTCTGACTCTTGAAGGACCACAAAGGTTAGTATGTAGCAGCTCTAGCAAATCATTTGAATGAAAATTTTTGCTCCAGAAGGAGACTCTAGTTTGTTTACCCATCTGACATTCCTTGCAGATTATATTAGTAGGCTTCACTAATCTAGGAAGATCTCTTACTGCTTGAGCATAACTTATCTTGATAATATTGTCAAAATTTACATGACACAATCTCCTATGCCACAAATAGCTTTCATCTATCTAAGCAATCAAAAAACTTCCACTAGCAGTATTCAAATGAAAAATGTTGCCTTATGTTTTGTTTCTTGTTGCAATCAAGTTTCAAGAACTTCCATGTATCTTGCATCTTCTATCTTTGAACTGTAGACCATATCCCTTGTGAACCTTCTATCCAACACTCAACAGATTGTACTTCAGACCTTCAATATAGAGGACATCATCATTGTTGTCCTTACCACCAAGGAAAATGGATCCTCTTCCACGAAGATTCACACCAGCATTGTCTCCCAATCTTACAACTTCACCATCATACTGTTTCAGACTCACAAATTTGCTTTTGTCACTAGTCATGTGATGTGAGCATCCACTATCAATGACCCACTCATCTTTTTCTTCAACTTGAGTTGCAAGAGCTTTTACGTCTTTAGTAGATTCAGTAGCCACAAGATTATTAAAAATGGTAGCAATGAAATCCCAATCATCTTCTTTTCCATTATCTTTATGAGATTCTTCATTAGTCACTGCTTCTTCAACAAAGTAGCATCTCTTCGGGAATCTAGACTTCTTAGGTTTAGATCTAGGAACTCTTTCAAGACATCTTGATGCAAAATGACCTATTTTACTACATGAAAATCATTTAATAGGTAATACATCTTCATACTTACCTTTACCTCTCCCTTCTTGCTTTGCAATCGATGCTTCCAGTTCTTCTACTTCTCTTTCTTTATCTTTGAGTTGTTTTAGTTCTTCATCAAACTTAGATACCTTCCTAGAACTCTCTCCTGAACTATATCTTTGTCTGTTGCTTCCGGGCATAGTAGCCTTAAATGCAGATTTTGTTTTTGGTGTGGATTCACCAAACTCACTTATCTCAAAAGCAACAAGTTTCCCAATCAACATATCTCTTGTCAACTTATTTACTGATCTGAACTCTTCAATAACATGAACCTTCATTTTGTAGGAGGGAGGAAAGGATCTAAGTACTTTAGCCACAATTTCATCCTCACCCACAGAACAACTAACACATGTAATACCCATCACTATCTCATTTACTCTCTACATAAAAGAAGTGATATTTTCATCTTCACCCATCTTCAGATTCTCATACTTTCCCTTCAAGCTTTGTAGCTTATCCATCTTCCTGTGGGTATGTGCAAGATCATCATGGAAAAAATAGGCCCTTAAGTAGCAAAAAATTCAGAAAAAATAGAGTTAGGAAACTTGACGTAAAAATTTGAATAAGTTATCTATATTATTTCAAAAATATGTAAGAATATAATCTGTAAAAAACTGAATTTAGTTTCCAAACTGCTAGGTTTGTTTAACAAAAAAAAATCTATTTGGTGAAAATTTGAAATTTCAATGCAGTGGTACTTAAATTTCAGGGAAAAAATAAGAAGTAGGTGTCTGTCTGACCACCCTAACCACAATAAAATGACAATATTTTTTTGTAATATTTTATATATAAGTAGAGGACTCATGCCTCGATGTGATGCATTTTTTGTAGTTTTTTCCAAGTAAATAATTAATTATGCATTTTATTACAAATTTTTAAAATATAAAACTTGTATGTTTGACCACCTTAACTTGGTGAAACTTCATGAAATTTAATTTTTCTTTTTTTATTCCTATAGTATGCAAAGCATAGAATGTGACACATGTTTTGGATTCAAAAATGTGATATCGTTTAAAGCTATAGATGTTTTCAATCTGACCTATCAATCAAGACTTTAGTTGTAATTTGAATAGAAAATGAATAATAATTACTTATTAAATTCAAAGTAAAGCATAATTTATATCGATTGGAAAGCTGATAATCTCCTTTAAAAACCCTTTTGGTTTCATAAATTTTGGGTAAAACAGTAGTCGTCAACCACATACCCATCATATTGCCACTTTTTGGCCCATCATGATCCTGCACATACCAACCTGTGCATCTCCTTCATACAAAGTTTCCAGTTTCATCCACATTTCATGATCTGTATTCAAACCTACCATATTAGCCATCTCTGAATCTGTCAAGGCACTCACCAAAGCTTCAATAGCCTTGATTCTGCTTTCAGCGTCTTTGATTTCATTAGTGCAGTAGAGGAGCCATTTTGAGGAATGACATATTCATTTTTAATAATCTTCTAGATAGCATCACCAATAGACATTAAGTGGCATTGCATTCTAACTTTCCATAGTGAATAGTTAGAGCCATCAAATCTAGGACTATCCTTCTTGAATATTGTTGCCATCTCGGATCACCTCAAGCTATTAGACTTTCTTCAAAGGAACCTGCTTTGATACCAATTGTTGGGAAAACAAGGACAAACAACTTAGAGGGGGGGTGAATCAGTTGTAACAAAAACTAAAACTCTTCTTCTTAATCTTAGATCTGATGAATAAGCAATTAACCATAAACAATCAACACATCAAAGAGACAAAGAACACAAATATTTTTTGTGTGGAAACCCTGTTGAGGAAAAACCATGGTGGATGTTAGTCCACAAGATTATACTATGCTAGAAGTATAAAAAGAAATAATAAGGGGAATGCACATGCATTCAGGCACACTGCCTAGAGTTCACTGCTCAATTACAAAAGAGGACTCACTGTCCAACAATAGGGTTTGGATTAAAACCATCCAATATTTGTGAATTGAGAAAATAACTTCTTCACAAGCCTAATTACAGTTCCAATTAAGCTCAATACTTCTTCACACTTCGCACTTTCTTCTTCACACTCTTCTAAGAAATCAAATGATATTCACACATACACACATAGGAGCACATGAAGCACCATGAAAAATAATGAACTAATCGCCCTTAAATATCTGCTGCATGAAATTCCATCACCACTTCGTCAACCAAAGAAATAAAATATATTTGTAATGTCGGCCCAAATTTACAAATAAAATTTTAATGTGTATCCACCAAGGTTGGCCACAACATAGTGGAGACCCAAATTAATATCTCCAACACAAGAATATTTTAATTAATTACACCTCGAAGATCCACAACACGCTACCAACAATATGTCGGTCAAGAACAAGAAAAACCAAACATGCACACAAAGATCTTCAACCACAAATTCTCTGAATAATGTGGACGCACCACAAAGATAAAGAATGATCTAGAGACACCATATAACACCAAGAAATAATAGAGAAGCCTTTGCAACAACTGAGAAAACAAGAATTAAAAAAACTTCAATCAGGAACACTAACAGAGACTGCAACACATTGTCAGACCACAACATACTCAAAACTTCACGCGAACCTCTGAAAATTTCGGTAGATGATCTAAAAACATTCAACAATGAACCCTTAAATCAACATCATCTAATATTTAACGTACAGAACACAACACCTTCTTGACCTGCACAGTTCCACTAGGAACCAAGAATACTTTCTTTTACAATTTTCTCAATATCCTTGACATATACAGTCTTCAATGCACCAAATGCTAATAGTGTTGATATCAATGACAACCACATATCAACAACCATATCCACAACATCCAACATAGACATCCTACACCGAAGGTGAATAGGGAGGGAAGATGGTCCCCTCCTTCTTAAGGAGTCCTAAAAATCAACTCGGATGGCTCTTCTCATGGAAATCTGGGTCATGTTGGCATTGGTGGTGTTGGTTAGGATAGCTCTGGAGATGTTCAGTTTATCTTCTATGTTTATAAGGGTCTTCATACTAATAATTTAATGGAGGCTTAGGCCATTTTATTGGCTGTGGAGTGGGGCGGTCAATTGGGATGGTGAAGGATCATATGTGATTCTGACTCCCAGGTTGTGGTGAACCTGCTGAATATGTAGCATTTGGATGATGTGAGATGGCACTTGGCTTTGGTTGTTGAACAAATTCTCACTCTCTGTTCTTCTCTAGAGTATATTACCTTCACTCATATTCCTAGAGAATGGAATGGTGTTGTTGATTGTTTGGCTAAATGGGCTTCTAATCATATTCATGATTGGAATTTGGTCGATCAGGGTCATCTACCCCCAATTTTGTCTCAACAATTAGATTAATTGGTGGAACTTTATAGGGCTATTTATTGCCCTTTCTTTGTAACTTTTTCTTGGTTTAATAATATTTTTACCCTTCCTTGATGTTAAAAAAAAAAAAAATTACATATTTAAAAAGCTAAGATAGAGGGATAATTTTATATAATTTCACTCAAAATCAAGGTATCTAAAGTGGAAAGTTATAGTGAAAAAACTTCATTTGTGTGGTTTTAGGGGGAGATGGCACTAGATAGATTCCACATCAAAGAGTTTTCACTAACCCACTTTTAGGTGAAGTCCATTCATGTAAATGTGGTATACGTGAACACTCCTCTTAAAGATGGTTTGCATAGGCATCCACTCACCCTCTAACTACCATATACATTTTAGTTATGTATACTTTATAACTACTCTTATTTTTGTCCTACATACCATACATGCATGTAAGGAAAATAGAGAAGAGGGTATAAGAGAGAGGAGAGGGGAGGCAAAATTTTAATTAATTTTTAATATTACACCATTATAAATAATATAAAATATGGTAAAGTCACTTTTGTTAAAATTAAATGGTCTCACAAAGAGTCTACTATGGATCAAATTTTGTAGAGTAAAAAAGCTTGATACTATTAAGGGATGTGGATAAGATCATGTCCTAGGTAAATGTGGAAAAATGAACCTTGTATCTATATTGAAAGATTTATAATTTAATTAATAAACCAATACCATAGTTGCAAAAAATGAATTATAAGTTGTTTCCAACTCAGCAATAAAGTACTATAAAATATGCTTAAAAAGTTAGAAAAAAAGTGAGCTATGCTTGTCTACAAAAAACAAGGCCGATTTGAATATAATAAGGGCTAAAAAATATACACATCCAACACAATGTGCACTCTTCCTTGTTATTAACATGGAGATGGGTCATAGTCATGTATGGGATTCTTAGCCTTGGACTATTGGAAATTTGAAATGTGCAAAAAGGGATGTGTTCATGTTCATGATTTTGTCAATGAGATAAAGTAACAACTGTGATCCATTCAAGAATAGAAAATATTCTATGAAATGTATTAAAACTGCTTTGAGAAGAGTGGTGAGATATAAAAAAAAATATTGGATCAAATGTTAGGTCAATGTGGATAGTAAAAAACCCAAAATACACTATAACTATACATTAAAGTCATTCACACAAGTAACATCAATTGAGAGGGAAAAGCTATAAGGACATTTAATTTTCTCCTCTATAAACTTAAAGTGCAAACCCAAAGAAATAAAAATAAAAAGTATTATTATTTTTAAAATATTGAAAGTATTGGTCCCTGTTATTCTAGATCCAAAATATTGAGAACTTTTTAATAATTATACAATATCTTTAATAAGAAAATTATAATTCAATATATTAGAGATAAAACATAATATTTATATTATATTTTAATTGAATTTTAAAATTAAATTTACCAATAATATGTTTGACTAAAATATATGGTAAAAGCTATTAATTTAAATAAAATTTAAGATTATTATAATAATTATTTACTGACCTAAATAATATCAACCGGAACATTCAACATTAAACTATCCTGTTATAGTTTTATCCCTCAATTACAAGTTAAAATTTTATCATTTCATTGCATGATATGACCCATTTAAAATATATGTGAACTAAAATTAATAAGATGCCTGTATAAATTTAAATGAACCATTTAATCCTGCACATCAAATAAATATAAATAAAATAGAAAAGTATCTCTTGAAGATTGCTGACATAAAATCACAAAGTATCTCTTGAAGATTAATGCTGACATAAAATCACCGCCTACGTTGTAAGACACTAAGATAGAAAGAAGTAGAATGATATTGTTGCCTTTTTCGTCCTCTGAAGACGAGGCTAATCATAGCAAGTTTCTAAAATGCCTTCAAACTAATTTTCATGCATGGAATGTTTCAATCAATCTGTTCAGCAAATCAGAGGAAGTTTATATCAAGTTTCTAAAATGCGGAATTTTGATCCACTCTATATATACAAAGTATATCCATTCGATATATACAAAGTATTGACGGAGTACATGCACTCGGCTCGTCTGATAAAAGTGCAAGAGTGGGATGGCAGGAGGCAAAAGAAAACGAATAGTGGATTATGTAGATTATGAATCCCCTGCCAAAAGAAAGCGGCAATGGGGAGATTATGAAATGGCAAGAGAAGTAGATTATGAAATAGAAGATGTTATGGAGAGGTTAGGAACGATGATGACAGATTTTAAAATGGCAATGGAAATAGATGATGGAGGTAAGTGAATTATAACCTTGTAAACTGTAGTTAAGTCAATTGATAGCTATTGATATTGTGCATTTTCTTTTTCATGAGTTTTGCAGTGTCGCAGTGGAAGCCTCTTCAATGGAGGTATTTAGACTGCAGAGCGAAGTTAAAAGATGTAACGCCATGGAGTCGAATTCAAAATGTATGCTGGGTTTATTAAAATGGATAGTAACCATGTGTCAATAAACATGGTTGTTGTAAACAAATTGTATTATAGACATGTAAGGATTATGAATTTGTGTACAGAGCATGTCAATAAAAACTTAGCTATTGTTTTTTATTAACATAGCAAGGAATCTCGGATTAGTACAAGTAAATAGAAAATTTCACCTTTGGCTCACAACTTTGCTTCAGTATTTTAAAGTTTCTCTTTTGTAAAGGAGAAAAATAAATTGTGTTAGGTTTTTTTTAATTATTAATTTTAGTATGTCAGATTGGCTCATCACTTCAGCCATTCAATTTTAATGTATTTTTTAATATTAATAAATTTTAATGCATGTGATCGATAATTTTGTATGTGTTTGACTCATTATGTTTCAAATAAACAAGTATATTTATTGCTGGTAAACAAATTATCATAGCAATCATGTTAAGACAGTGGAAATCATGAAAAATTACCAATGACCATGGCTGTTGACGTTTAAGGAGTCTGGAGGAATCCTACAAACTCTAGTTCATGAAATGTTGTCTGCCATCTTGATACATAATGTGTGTCATTCAAGAGCTTTTACTTGTAATCTCAACTTAATATATATAATTTTACTGGGCTAAGGTATTTGTTTATCATTGATTTTAAGACAATAAATTGCTTCACATTTTATGGTTTCTTAATTATTTTCAGATATTGTAGATAGCGAAAAAACATAGAAAGGTTTGAGTATAAGATATGTAACAAACTCTGTGAGATGGCCAACTGTTCAAATTAAAACAAGGTTAGCTATATAAAGTTATGTGGTATGTTGGGAAAAACATAATCATCTGTACCATGATTTCAACTAGAGTTAGCAACATAACAACAATGTTAATAAATTCTTTAAATCTTTCTTAACTGATTTTTTTTGGTATTTTTGCTTGTATTTTTCCTTTTTTTCTCTGTTAGCACATAATATATCCCATGTTAAAATATCTAAATGCTTAAGAATATCTCAAGAGGTCTAGTTAATTATACTGTGATTAATGATAAACAAGAAAAACATCTACCGTTATTTTTTTAATACTTTTAGAAGCTGTCACTCAAGTCCTTTGAAATTGGCATTCATTGGAATTATGCACCTCCCCAAACTTTGTAGCAACAAGACTCGTGAAGCTCTTAGGCAGCAGAAGACCTTTTACTTTACATTATTACATTTTCATTTGCCCTATTGTTTGAGTCCGTTTTCTTTTGTATTCGTGACTGCATTGCTTTATAGAACATGCCTCCTCCTGTATTAAGCAATGCCATTTCTGCATTTTACAAGATATTTCCACTGTTCATGACTACTTTTTGTACAAATATTTACTCGCAGGACATGCAAGTGCATTTAGCTGGCTTATCTGCACTTGTTACACAAAAGGAGACATTTGCTCTAACATTTTGTTTTGTACGAATGACATCACTTTCTGCAGTTTTCCATAGTCAATGACTAAAGCATATTGTTAACCTTACCAGGTCTTGTCTTGTTCAAATCTCCTTTATGTAGTTCCCTGGGTAGGTGCATGTACAAAATGCAGTGCAAGCATTCTAAATACTAATTGGCATTGAATAACTACCAAGGGTTATTCTTTGTATCCCTTTGACTTAAACATCGTAACAAACCTCAATATTAAATATTTAAGAGACCTTGGGACTGCAATTGTTGATTACAACAAGGTCAAAGGTTTTAATTTTATTTCAATTTTGTTGGGGAAAATTTATTGGTGGATTTTAATAGGGATTTAATTTTGTGACAATGGACTACTTTGTTAAAGTATTTAACAATTTCTCAGGTATTGAGATGCTGGAGGCATCTTTGGTTACAACTGTATTAAATGATATTTTCGGAGCTGACTTTTTTGTCAGGACAAGCCAAAATTAATTTAGCATTTTTTAATTGTAGTGAGTGATCTACACATAATTTTGTGTAATCTTAAAAAATATATATCATTTGGATTTTCTTTGGTGCATAGAATTCAAAGTTAGTTACTGGAAAACTCTGATAGTGTAATAGTGTGGTGTTTCACTGTTAATTGTATCTATTTCATAATTTTAATTTTAATAATAGCTGAGAAATTGTTAACATATTTAAATAATTGAAAATTTAGCTTACTAATTCCAAAATAAAACATTATCAATTCCCCTCTAGTTAAGAAAACAGTATCATTTTTTGGAAACTCATAACCTGACCCCTAGTACACATCTTTTCCTCATTCACATATTCGAACATCTCCAAACATCAAGAGACTTTCAACTAATGTCATGTAGCATTCCATTTGTCTGGCAGAAACATCCCTAAAAAATAAAGATACACCAAATAGAAGATTTTCTTAAATATGTCAGGTAATTGACATGGAATCATTAATTTTGTTCATTTGATAGAAAACAGTTGAAAAAGAGATAAAAGATATAATAAAAATGCTAATCTCATGAACTTCACTAATTTTTTCATGAAAGTTTATATCATGTTCTATAGCAAAGAATTTTCTTACCAAATCCCAAAGTGACATTAGATACTTACAAGAAAAGAAAACAATATGAAATGCTGGGAAATATCTGTGTACAAAAGCATTATAAATTGATTGAAAAGGGAAATATTCAGGTACAGTATGTTAGTAGCTTGTGCCTTATAAAGAATGGTATTCCTTGATTGCATTTGCAATTTTCTTGTAACCAAAAAAAACAAATAATTAAAGAATTTTTTTAAGTCAACATTTTTTCTAAAGTATCTTCAAAATTATTCATTTATTGTTTTCAAACTATGTAAAGGACTATTATAGAGGAGTTATCATTAGATTTATTTTACTTGGTTGTGTAAGGATTGTAGTCATTTTTAACAAAGTTAGATTTCTCATTCAATTCCACAAGCAAGATGGGAGTATATTGTGCTTTAAGGTGAGTTACTATAGTGTCACTAGGAAAATTAGACTCTTAAGTACTCTTAAATCATCAATATTAGTCAAACAATTATTTTATGCAATAATTAAAAACATATTAAGTTGTCATGCATATAAAATTATTAAAAATTAGTAACATCAACTGATATTAGTTATAGGGCCATTACGATGAACTATGTAGTCTTAACATTATTGAACAACCAACCAATAAAAGGAAAAACTCAACGAAATAATGATGCTTATCATATCTAAGTTAAGAAGAAAAGTGATGCAGAGCAGGGAGGAATTTGTCTTAGAATCACAATTCAAAGTATTTCAAACAATTTTCCAATCTTCAAAACCCTAACTCAATGACTTTTCACAATTTCTCCATCTTTGCCTTGTAGCATTCCAACTAGTGGAATTAAAGCATATCTTCCAAAATACTCCTCAAACCCACAAAGGAAAAACATTTTAGATACCCTTTTAGGCATATTTCAACATATCTCACTTGAAGATGGGGTTGTTTTAGGACTTACCCACCTAAAAATTGTTGCTACGCTGCCTCTTAAGCCAATTAGACCTCTTTTCCAAAGCAACTCTATAAAAATCTTCACCCAAATCACCAAACCTTATTCCAAGGCTCTTAACATGTTACAAATGGACTGAATCAACAATTTTTAGCCAATGAAATAACCATAGAGTTATTAAACAACAAAACCCTTATCTAGGCCATTTTATGCTCGTACATGGAGGGTTTATTAGAACTATGCACTCCAAGCCCTATTTTTTCTTATCAACACCTCAAACACATCATATTAAGTTTTCCCAAGCTTATTTTATCAACTAGAATGGGTTCCAACCACTCTTTTTGCAAAACCCTAATTCAACTCCTCTTTTTCCACCAAAAACATGACAATTTGCAACTAGAGCATCAATCAAATTCCATCAAACCGCCTTACCTGACCCTGCAAAAAAAAACACAAAAATTACATATAAAGGAGCCATTGTACCAAGTTAGAACAAGTTTCACCAGGTGGAATAGCCTAAAAAACCATTTTGTTGCACCAAACCCTCAAATTCAGGGTTTACAGACCGCTTTTGGAAAATTGCTTACAAAAACCTTAAATCATGATGAAAACAAACCAAACCAAATCCAAGAATTAGTTAACACATTCCTCTACCAAGATTAATGCGCCTTTGTTCAATATTCCTTAGTATGAAGCTATTTCTAGAGGTTTGTAGTTGCAATTTACCAGTAAATTATAGGGAAAACACTGTTTTATTATTTTTCAACTTCAAAAATAACATTGGAACCCTGCCTCAAGGTTTGTGAGGCCTTTTCAAACATCAAAACCCCTAACTCAATGGATCCAACTTCCCTTTGAAACCAAATGACCATTGGGCTTCCATTCCTTGCATTTTTGCATTTTAACAACATTTTGCAAGAATAACACAAAACTTCACATCCTTCCTATAACCAACCCATAGATAACTATAATTAAATTTTAAATGGTCTATTATGAGCTTATTGCATAAAATTAGACTCAAAACATCCTGAAAACCAAACTTAAGACCTTATTCACAAACTGACATGGTGCCCCTACACCATACACCCAGACTAAAAAGGAACTCAAGTCCCTTGAGGACTGTATTGTACTGAATCATGCTTTATACCACCATATCTTTGATCTCCCAATGTCCTTTCACCTAGTAATCCTTATCACTGGATCAGGTATTGAAGATGTGTATCATTCTTTGCACTATTGAACTTGTTGCCACCTAGACATTGCTCCAACTTCACAAGCTGACAAGTAATAGACACCCTTTGACTTTTCCCTCATCTGAAACTGATGTTGAACTTACTTGAAAACTTGAAAACAAACCTCTTCCAACATTTTCTCGAACTTCCCTCTTCTTTACTCTTGAAGCATACTTGAATTCACCCACATGTTCTTTCCATTCAACTTGAATCATTCCACCTTTTTCCTTCATTTCTTCTCTCAAATTCTCTACCCCTAGAGCCTCTGTGTTATCAGGTTTACAAACCATTATATTGACAAAATTTAATTTCCCACTAGCCTCTTTTGAAACCAAAGAACAAACCACTCTTTCTATCATGACCTCAACATGTTTCTCTAACCAATCTTGCATTCCCATAATCAATTCATCCTTGACCTTCTCTTTATATGTTTTTGACACCAACTCATCATCTTTTCTTCCCAACACTAAATCATTTTCCAAAAATTTTGTCTTAGCATCTTCCTTTTTAGTGATGGCTGCAAATTCCTCATGTTTGTCATCTTCAAGCTTTATAAACTCCTTACCTAGCGTTATCACCTTTGCTACCTTAGTTTGTTCGTTAACATCTTCTAGTAATGGAGTCAATGTGAAAGTGTTTCCATCCTTTTTAATCTGATAAGTATTGTTTCTACCATCATAAATTTCATGCTTATCAAAATCCCATGGTCTTCCAAGTAACAAATGACACAACTCCATAGGAAACACATTACAAAGATTTTTTTCTTTATATCCACCAATATTAAACTCAACCCAAGCTTGCTCATTCACCAAAACTAATTGACTTTCATTCAACCAAGACACTTTGTAGGGTGTTTCATCAGGAATATTTTCTAACTTTAGTTTATCAACCATTTCAATAGATACCATGTTATTAGTACTTCCAAAGTCTATCACTACTTTACATACCTTTCCATTGTGCACTTGCATGTGGTCTTGAAAAGTGTTATATTTTGTGTTGATTCTTTCTCCTTGGATGCTTTTAAGAGTGTCTTCTCACCATCAAGGATTCTCCAACTTGGAGCAACAAGTTGATTAGGAGAGTTTACACTTTCACAATTATCCTCTTGCACTAATTGAACTCTTTCATAATGACCACTTGAAGTAGAAGCTTGTTTATCTGGAAATATCCATGCTTGATGTCCAAATTGATTGCAATGGTAACATCTTCCTGAAAATGTGCTTAAACCTCTACTTTGTCCACCAAATCTTCCTCCAAAGCCTTTGAATCCACCTCTTTCATCAGCCACTTGGTCTTTCTTTTACTTACATCTTCTTGGTCTTCATAGGACTACCATGAACCTCTTCCTCTTCCTTGTCTTTCTTGCCTTCTTTTTAGTTTCTCTTTTTCCCTAGTAGCTAATTGAAAACATTCTTCAACCGTACTTGGACAGGCCAAACTCAATTCATCCTAAATTTTAAATCTCAACCCACACATATACCTTGCTATCTTTTCATTTCCATCTTCCACATGACCAAACCTAATGCTCAACTTGTGAAATTCTTCAGTGTAGGCCATGAAATCCTTATCTTTCTGCTTTAAGTTTTGCACCTTCTTGAAAGTTTGTATTGCATGATCACTTGGCAAGAATATGCTCTTAATCTTTGACACCATCCTATCCCATGAACTGATTTTGTTTTTCCCCTTTTCACTCTTTCCTCTTGAACATAATTCCACCATGTCAAAGTAGGTCCTTTCAACCTAGTCTTAGCAAAATTTACCTTTTGATCATCTGCAACCTCCTTGTACTCAAAGTAATTGTCTAGTGCATCTATCCAATCCAAGACTTCAACATCCAACTTTCCATTATATATTGGCACATCCAATCTCACATCAGAAGCATCTCCTCTAATAGCCTTCAAAATTTTCAACATCCTTCTCTCATCAAGGTCCCACTCATCATCTGAGCCTTGAACTCTTCTTGGAGGGTTTTCATCCTCACCCTCTTCCTCTTCCTCTCGGTCACTTTCCTCTTCAGTGGCCTTTCCTCTTCTTTGATTGGTCTCTAACTTTGCAATTCTACCTAATACTAGTTCTTGTGACTCCTTTATCAACTTAATCTCTCTAGCAATAACACCACTTCCTTTAGGAGGCATCTCATCCTTCAATTCTCAGCTTTTCATTTCTTGAAATTGCAACCTTTCTCCTTCAAAAGATTCAAAACCTATGCTATGATACCACTTGATCCAGAGCAGGGAGGAATTTGTCTTAGAATCACAATTCAAAGTATTTCAAACAATTTTCCAATCTTCAAAACCCTAACTCAATGATTTCTCACAATTTCTCCATCTTTTCGTTGTAGCATTCCAACTAGTGGAATTTAAGCATATCTTCCAAAATATTGTTCAAAGCCACAAAAGGATAAGCATTTTAGATACCCTTTTGGGCATATTTCAACATATCTCACTTGAAGATAGGGTTGTTTCAAGAATAGCCCACCTAAAAATTGTTGCTATGTTTCCCCTTAAGCTAATTAGGCCTATTTTCCAAAGCAACTCTATAAAAATCTTCATCCAAATCACCAAACCTTATGCCATGGTTCTTAACAGGTTACAAATGGATTGAATCCATAATTTTTAGCAAATGAAATAACCACAAAGTTATCAAAACACAAAACCCTTGTCTAGGCCATTTTATGCTTGTACAAGGAGGGTTTATTGGAAAAATGTACTCGAAGACCTATTTTTCCTTATCAACACCTCAAACACATCATATTTTAAGTCTTCCTAGGCTTATTTTATCAACTAGAAAGGGTTCCAACCACTCTTTCTGCAAAACCCTACTTCAACTTCTCTTTTTCCACCAAAAACATGACAGTTTGCAATTAGGGCATCAATCAAATTCCATCAAAGCACCTTCCTTGCCCCTACAAAACACACAAACAAAACCTACATCCAAAGGATCCATTCTACCAAGTTAGAACAAGTTTCATTGGGTGGAATGGCCCAAAAACCCATTTTTGTTGCGCCAAACCCTCAAATTCAGGGTTTGCAAACCACTTTTCAAAAATTGCTTACAAAAACCTTAAATCTTGATGAAAAAAAACCAAACCAAAGCCAATATGTAGTTAACACATGCCTCTACAAAAATTAATGGACCTTTGTTCAATATTCCTTGGTACAGAACCATACAGAGGTCTGTAGCAGTAGTTTACCAGTAAATTATAGGGAAAACACTATTTTATTATTGTTTCAACTTCAAAAACATTGGAAATCCTTTTCAGAAAGATTAGTGAGCTTAAGCAAGATCAGGTTTACTTATTTGAGCGTATGGAGAAAGAACATGTGACTAAGGGAAAAGGTAAAAAAGCTACTAGTTAAGGATAATGACAAAGGACCTGTTGTTAGAGGGTCAGTTGATTGGAAGAGGTCCTTTGATGTTGAGAAGAAGGAGCTTCTGGATATGGTTGAAATACATAGGAACTAGTAGATAGAAGTGGCCAAGACCCTGAGTAGCTTGGACTAGTGCCTGGTCTTCTTCTTTGTTGCTTTCTGTTTCATGCTGGGTGTAGGTTTCTTTTTAGTTGTTTTGTTGTTTTGTGGTTATTAGGTGTTGTTGGTAGTTAGTTGTTTAATCTTTAATTAACACCCATTTTGCTATGTTTTTTGGTTGTTGGGTTGCTGCTAGTAGCTTCTTAAAAATCTTTTATAGTATTTTTTTGTATCTTTTATTGTAAAGGGTTTCGAGTCCCTTCAAAACCTATTTTTCCCATATAATAAAAACATTGGAACCTTGCCTCAAGGTTTGTGAGACCGTTTTAAACATCAAAACCCCTAAATCAATGGTTCCAACTACCCTTTGAAACCAAATGACCGTTGGGCTTCCATTTCTTCCATTTTTTCTTTTTTTTGCAATTTTGCATTTTGACAACATTTTGCAAGAATAACACAAAACTTGACAACCTTCCTATAACCAACACCTAGATAACTCTAATTACATTTCAAATGGTCTATTATGACCTTATTACATAAAATTAGACTCAAAACATCCTAAAAACCAAACTTAAGACCTTATTCACAAACTGACATGGTGCCCCTACACCAAAAAGGTAGGTGAATTTCGATTTGATTTTTTATATGATTATGTAAAATTTATAATAATAGAAAACTCATAATTTTTTGCAACTATGTAGAATATTATCTATTTACACTAATAAGTGAAGAATTGCAATGGAGAGACATCTTTGAGGGAATGATAGAGTAACAATTACTTTTCTAAAAGGACAGACCTCTTCCTCTTTGTGGCCCCCAAGGCTATGGTAGGTAGGTTCATTAGTATCGTGGACCCACTGGTAATCCTATTTGGCAACATGCAAGGTATGGTTCATATGATGTCAAGCATAAATTTGCAAAGCCAAACTGGATTCCTTTTCACTCTCATAGATTCCTGGATCAAGGCAAACAAGAGATTTTTGATATATGTGAAGATTCCAAATTTAAAATAGGGAATGGGAAAAAGGAAGTAGTTGAAACAAGGTTTTTGAATCAACTTTACAAAGATAGTGAGTCAGATCTTAGATCAAATAAGTATTCAAAGTCACATGAGAATGGTAGAAATGTTGCAAAAAGCCCTCAATTGAGGTTTTCTTCTTCCTATAGGGCACATGCAAACCAGGAAAACCATTGTCCTAATGTGCCATATCAAAAAGGTGTTCCCTTTAATCCAAATAACTCACAAAGAGTACATTATTAGCGTTAGAAGCCCAATGCAAGTAATCAAAGATATGATGAAGATGAAGGAAACACTAATCAAAAGAAAGGGGTCTATTTTCAGCCATCTATACAAAAATAATAGGAATATGTATATTTTAAGTAGGAGTATGAGGATCTTTCACACAAGCAATAGCAGAATGTTAGGTAGGAAAATTTGGAAGTTTCCACAAAGTTTGGGAAGTAGCCCGAGCAAA
>VDFB02206576.1:0-47760 GCA_007258455.2 Sequoia sempervirens
ACAGTCAAGAACTTCATCAATCCAAATTATCAGAGAAATTGGGAAAGTGAACAAAGGGAGCATGCTTCATACGCCAAAGAAAAAGATGTACATAAATTAATAAATATATGCTATATCTATGTAGTTCTGGGCTTCCAAGCCTTCTAGGAATTACGGTTCATGATTTGTAATATGATATAGTAATCCAAACAAAACATATACAACAGATTGCTTCAGATGTGCCCTAACCAAGGTCCTTTTCTACAGTTCCAGCTTACCAACGTACCAAAGCTAGCTTCTACAGTTCTAGCTTACCAACGTAGGAAGATTGCAGAGGGGCCCAACTCTCTATCTGTTTTGGGTTGGCTGGTTAGTACTGTGGGCTCCTGTTTCTTAGGTATGCCCATTTTCCTTCAATTTTCTTTCTCTTCTTGTTGCAACAAGGTTAGATCTTTGTTTAAGTAAAATTGTGAACCTAAGCAACTCCACACAAATATGCTCGTCTCTTCCTCTTTTTTTCTAATTCTATTTGCTTGCTGTATCTGACCTTTCCATTGTAACTGATCATTTAGAAAATCACTTGTCAAATTCCTTGTGTCCTTCCCTTCCCCATAGTCTTTCACTAGTCTTTCACTTTTTTGATGATTATGTGTATTGATTTGATCTACCTTTCTCTTCCCTCATCATTTTTCTCTCAACTTGTCTTCCAATCAACTCTTCTCGTTTATCCAACAGTAGTACTGCCTGTGCCCATACCTTAGCCTCTTCTAGCTCATTTCTTAGATCATTCTGTTTTGTTTCCACATCTTTTGGGGCATCTTTGCAGCTCTTTTATTTGAGTCCTGCTCACTCATTTTACACTGTCAGTGAAAACTGTGCTTGACCTTGTTGGACGAGGGATAATTTTCTTGTGATGCATCATTTCTGTTGCCCAATAAGTTAATAACCCAATAACCATGAGATTCTACAGTTTCGCTGTTTACTCTTTGAGCATTTTGTTATCCTCCAGTTTTTGCTTGACCTTTAAATTTCTAGCTTGAGATCTTCCACTTTTTACATTGCTTCTACGTTCTCCAGTCTCTTTTCAATGCATGTTAGATCTTGTATATTCAAATTTGGTGACCATATGAACAGAGTTGTTATGGGGATGTAGGTCTCCTCGCCATCTTGAGATCCCCTAAAAGGTTTCTTATGTCAAGTGCATGTGCCTCATCTCTTCCTTCTATGGCTTTTTGATTGTTGCATGGTGATGTACCTTGTCTTGTTCTGTCACCAATACCTCTTGTACCTTGTTTTTATCCTATCCCTAGCCCAGATCTAGATCTGAGTTCTCTTGTTTCTTTTAGGTAAAACCATTGGATGTTTCTTTTACCATGTGCTTGTTCTTGCTTCTGTGTCGGTATCTGTTTTGTTTTTTTGTTTCTGTCTGATTGTCCTTATATAATCTCTGCCCTTGCTTGAGCTTAGTAACGCCTTATTATTTCCCAGTATTACTTTTGAGAAAATCTATCGGTTTTGCATCTAGGTGGCTGCATCTGATGAACAAGGTGGCACAACAATGTGTGGGAGCTCTATAATTGTGGGGAGAAGAAAGTATGTGTTCCGTATGCCCCACATGCTCCAACTAGCCCCTCCCAAAATAAAGGATTCAGGCATGCATATGTTGGAACTATTTGATGCCTTGTCAATACCCTCTACTCGCAAAGATATGTCTGGTTGTGTCATTCTACTCAATAGTAGGAGCTGTTGATATCTAACATCTGATATCTGTTCTCCTATTGTATTATCTGCCTTGCACTGAGAGGGCTGAAAGTAAATAGGCAGCACGTTTAACTCATGCTTCTGAGATTATAAGAGTTTAGTTAGTTGCTTTTTCAATTGTTAAGAACATGTGCTATGACCGAATACACTTAGTGATATTGAATAACATATCATAAAACAGATTTTAAAAAACTGCGGAGCTAGGGTTCATTGCTTACTTGTTCAGAGCTCGAAACCAGAGCTTCTGGAATTTCTGTTGTTGCTGTTGTACTTGTAAATCCTCTGCCCTCCCTTATTACGCTGCCCTTTGCTCTACTATTCTGTTGCTATTCCGTTTCCCTCCCATGCCATTGAACTAAAGTGACAAAACAAAGTTGACCGCTATGTCAGGCTTTCAAACCACAAGAAAATCATGTTAACTTAAAAATTTGACGATATCTTGTTTGGTTAATGTACAGCTCCCTTTAAATTTGATCAATTTCGGGAGCACTATCTACAGATTAGGAGCTTCATTTCAAAAAAAATCATTGCCTCATCTAAACCATTTTTTCTACATATTCTACTGAACCATAATTCCAAATTCTCTTGGATTAGAATAGAGACATGTTTTCCAAAGAGACTTACTAATGTTTGGAAGGCAAAAGGTTTGTGCAATTTCAAATTCACCGGGGCATGCAGTATCCATATGATGTTTCAAAGGCAAACAAGACGATTTATTAATGCATACTGGACATTAACTTCAAAGAAAGCTAACATCTAATGGTCAATCTCAAGGTTTGTCTCCTCTATTTCATGACCAATAATTGAAAATTGAATTCTCGGTGGAAATGGAATATTGGTGGATAGCGTAAATTCCAGTGTCATTCATCAACTGTAATTTAAAGTCATGATGGAAGGGCTCATCAATTATGTTAAAATTTTGCAATGATCTTCTGGGTTGGACTGTGTAGTTTGTTTAGGTTCTAACAACGCAATCTAACCCATCTCAACCATGTTTGAAGGGCCTATCAATTATGATAAATGATAAAATCGGTGTGATATTTTGGTAAGACTGCGTCGGTGGTTTAGGTTCAAATAAACAACCCATTCAGCCTAATCAGACGACCATTGCAATTATGTCGGAATGGAGTTCAGTGATGACAAATGATAAAATTTGCAATGAAATTTGGTAAGACTGGGAAGGTCCTAAACAATCCATGTATTCTAACCCAGAGGTAGTCTAACCCAGAAGACCACTGGAACCATGTTGGAAAGGCCTATCAATTACAGTAAATGATAAAATTTACAATGATCTTAACAAACAATCCACACAGTCTAACCCCAAGGGCAATTGCTACTGTTGGAAGGGTCTATTAATAATAGCTATTGACAACAATTTACAATAATTTTCTGGGTTAGACTGCCTGGGTTCTTTAAATTCTAACAAGAAAACAAACCCACTCAGTCTAACCTAGAAAAGATCATGGCAAATATGATAAAATTTAAAATGGCCTTCTGGTTTAGATTGCCTAGATTGTTTAAATTGTGTTGCTTTGGTTTCACCAAACTACAAAGTCTAACCAGAAGATCGTTGCAATTATGGTAAAATTTAAAATGATCTTCTAGGTTAGACTACCTAGGTATTTTAAATTATAGATGACCTAAACCTACACAAGACTAAAACAGAAGATCATTGCAAATTAAAAGACTGCCAACAAATTTCTCTCAAATATACGATAAAATAGTATGCATCTTCAGCAGTGACCAGTTAAGAACAACCCTTCTTACAGAAAGCATTGGTGTACTAACATAAAAAGCAAAGTACCTTCGATAAAAACAACTTTGCAAATAAAAGTTGCAGACAGAAAAATACTTTGAAAATCAAATTTGCCCACCCGATTTGTGGTTTCTGTTATTCTGATACTTTTAAGGGTTTCTGATGAAACTTTCAGTGCAAAAAGACATTGCTGGTCTGATTCACAGTGAACAACACACTCTTGTCAAGCAATTTGTACATAATATTCGAGGCCCAATTTTTGTTGTTAATTTGAGGTTTTTATGGGTGAATTTGCTGTGACACGCCTTTCTTACTAGGAAAGAGAAAACAGAACATATTACACGCGTCTTGCATGCAGGATAAGAACTAGCTATAGTTAGTCGGTACGCTATATTTTGTTTCAGCGGCGGAAAGTTGTCTCACGCCCCCCATTAAATCAACTTTCCGGATTTGAAACATTCCTTGCTGAAAACAAATTTTAACTCGCAACCAATATTTTCGTTAGAAGGCTGCGAAATAAGAAAGTTATAGTTATATTGAATAGATTATTTTTCGTTTATAGCGAATAGATTGAAGCACAGCTGTTCTGGACATTGATTTTGGTATTGAGTAGCATGGTTATGTTTAATTTATTTTTTAATTGATATTAGAGGTTTTTTTTTTATCAAGTAGAAAGATTAAAATAAGAAAGTTATGGTTATATTGATATTTGGTAGTAAATATTTGAATTTGTATTTAGAAAATTTAAGGCTATATTTTATTTTTAATAAATAAAAGTAAATTTAATATTTGAGGTTTCAATTTTTTTTTTTTAAAAGTATTATTATTTTGTAATGTGAATAATTAAGTATGGTTGTTTTTATAGTTTGTGTTGAATTTGATGTGATTAATTTTTATTTTTAAGAAATAATAGATTGTTTAAATTTAGTTTGTTTCTTTGAGTTATTAAAGTTGTTGTCTATTTAGATAAAAGATAAAGATTAGAAGAAATATTAGATAGATCTATATTGCTATTTGTTAGTTAATCTTCAATTTATATATTTTTTAAATTGAGTAAAAGCGAATAGAGATATAGAGATGGGGTAGGGGGAAGGAGAGGAGAGTCAGTCAAAGGATATGGCCAGTCGTCAGGATCAGATCTCAAGAGATCAGATAGAAATCTAAAGATATAGGAAGTGATATATATAAGAGGGGAATTAGAGAGGAATATATAGAGGGGGCAAGATTGAGAGATACAGGTCGTGATAGACAAAAGTAGTAGAGAGGGGGTAGAGGTAGAGAGATATAGATAGGGTGGGAGGAAAAATGAGTGTATGCATATAATATTTATATTTAATAATATGCATCATATATCATGTAATGTAATAAATGCAAATTAAATATGTTTTCAGTAAATATAATATATATTTTAAAAATAAATATAGATAAATATTAAACTTCTAATATATTTAATATTTTAATATTTTTTAATAAATATAATATATATTTAAAAATAAATATAGATAAATATTTATATATATAAGGGGTAAAAACTTTATTGAAATTAAGAAATTAACAGTACAAAGAGATTAGGAAACCAAAAGGCCCCCAAGAAAAGAAAGCACCAAAGCACCCAACCAAGACAAAAACCACCACCCACACAACAATAAACACCTCAGCCAGCAATATCACTAGAAACGAACCTCTCTAAATCTTGGCAATAATCAGGGGATAACTGCCTCCAATCCTCAATCCTCCAATTATCATCATGCTCTGAAGCCCACTTGGCCAAGCAATCAGAAACCCTATTCCATTCTCGTGGGATGTGGGTAAAAGACACCACCTCCAACATGAATCACATCTGTAGAATCTGACGAACAACAAAAGTAAGCTGCCAATTAACATCAGGGAAATTTTGCTCATTCAACATATTACCAATAATCTATGATTCAAATTCCCAAATAATCTTATGCCACCCCAAAGCACAAGCGCGATCAATAGCCCAGAGAATCACCAACCCCTACATAAAGTTGTTAGAATGTTGTCCTTTATGAATGGAGAAAAGAAAATAACTGAGACAGAACAATCTCTACTAACTCCACCAATCCCAACAGGCCCAAATTACCCCTAGAGGAACCATCGGTATTGATCTTCAAAACATCCATCGGAGGAGGCAACCATCTTCCAACCCTTTGAACCTTCTTTTTAGCCCACCTACCTCTTCTGACACGAGCAGATTCAGGAGTCAAGCCTTGGAAGTCCAATCTATTCACAATCTCATCATTGCTCCTTTCCAAAGGATACACCACCTCACATTTAGCTTCCACCGTCTCCTGGATCATACCAAAAATTTTATGCCAAACTTGTTGAACCATCAACCTATCCCTACAAAAAATCCTATGATTTCTTTCCATCCAAATTTTCCAAAGGATGAGGGTAGGACCAATGCACCACACAATCTAGAGGAAAGAAGCTTGAGTAGGAGGTCTACCCAAACTGCTCTAGAACTCAACAAGAGAAGAAGCATGAATGCAAGGATGTTTTTAAACACCCCACCAAAAATTCCAAAGCAACATAGAAAAAAAACAACAAAAAAATAAGTGGGAAGAATCCTCTTCATTGCATCCACACAAAACACAAACATAAGGGCCCTGTAATCTTCGCTTCTAAATATTATCCCAAGTCAAACATTTGTTCCAGGCCAAATTCCACACAAATCAATTACACTTCAGCCATGAGAACTTGTTCCACACATTTTTCCACAATGGAACCTCCACTCCACCATACTTATGAGCTAGCAACTCCTGATACCCACTAGACATAGTGAAAGCACTCTTAGGATTCAAACACCAAGCTAAGGTATCCTTATCTCGAAGAGAGTTGCATTGTCTACCAACCAAAATATTTTGAAGCTCGGCACAATCCTCCTCTAAACCAACAACGGGCCAATCACAGGGATCCTTCCACCTAGCCACCTCCATCTGTCCACAGGGATAAGAAGTCTTAAAATCGATCACCCTTGACCATCCAACTTCCAAAATTCACTGGAAAAGATTCAACAGATTAGGATATTGGCACAATATGGGGGAGAAACCATCCGAAGAGTCAGACCAAAAGAGAGCCTCATCCCCCCTATTACATATCTAGAACAATCCCTCTTTGATCAATGTAACCCCTTTCTTAAGCATTCCCCAAATCACAGAACCTTTCCCCACCAAAGGATAATGAGGAATCTCCTCCTTCAGAACCCCCCAAAGGTACTTATGAGATAAAATCCTGGCCCAAACATGATCTTGTTCCAAACACCACCTCCAATAAATATTTGCAGTCAAAGTCAACTACTACAACCCAAGACCCCCAAACTGCTTCAAATTGCAAACAATATCCCACTTCACTAGGCTCCACTTAGAGGAAGACAAGCTGCCTGCCCATAAGAATTGTCTATCCAAAGATTCAAAATCCTTAACAAACCCAATAGGAGCCACCTGGAGCATACATCTATAGTTGGGAAGAGCCTACACCACTGATTTGAGCAACCAAACTCACCCAACAAAAGACAACCATCTATGAGTCCAATGATGAACTTTCGTATGAAACTTGTCAAGAATATTTTGCCAAGACTCCCTAGGAAGATTACCAGAAGAGATAGGAATGCCAAGATAGGTTAAAGGTAGAGAACCAATCTGAAATCTCATAATATAAGCAATTGTCTGCTGAATGAGCCACATGGTGTTAAAGAAGAAAATGGAAGATTTATCCTCATTAATCATTTGACTAGAAGCAACAAGATGAGTATCCAAAGCCTTTCACCAATTAGTGGCTTCACGAACCTTAGACATACCCATCAAAGCAGTATCATCTACAAATTGCAGGTGAGATTGGGGAGGCAATCCATTACCCCACACCCAACCCTGGATAAGACCCAAAGCCACATTGCTCTTCAACAATCTCCCCAAACCTTTAGCAAGAAGAATGAATAAATAGGGAGAGAGAGGGTCCCCTTGATGAAAGCCCCTTGAAGCTCCAAATAAGGAAGATAGTTCACCATTTATCAATATTGAAAAGGAAGTGGAAGTAACACAACTCATCACCCACAAAACCCACTCTTCAACAAAACCAAAAGCAGAGAGAACTTTGCGCAAGAAAGAGCATTTAACTCTATCATAGGCCATAGCCATATCCAACTTGATGAACATAATATTTTCTTTGGAGGCTTCCATGGAGTGAATAACCTCAGTGGCAATGACCACACCATCCAAAAATTTCCTATCCACCATGAAGCCACCCTGTTCCTCAAAGATAAGCTTGCTAAGCCACTGCTTCAACCGCTCAACAATCAACTTGGAAATAATTTTATACACCACATTACAGAGAGATATAGGACAAAACAGACTCAATCGGTCCAAACCCTCACACTTGGGAATAAGAGCAAGAAAGGTGGAATTCAAAGCCCTCAACATTTTCTTGCTCCTCTAAGATTCATGAACCATAGCCAACAGATCTAGATTGATAATGTCCCAAAATTCTTCAAATAACTCAATCAAAAAGCCATCAAGACCAGGAGCTTTCCCATATTCATCTAAAAAACAATAGCCTCCAATTCATCCAGGGTAATGCAACCCAAGAGGTGCTCATTCATCTCACTAGTAACCAAAGAAGGAATACAGGCCAACACTTGATTTTCTTCATACAACACATCTCAAGAATCCTCTCTAAATAAGGAAGAAAAAAAATGCAAGGCTTCACCCGAGATATCCCCTAAAGAAGATAAATGCTCATCCCTTTCATTCACAAGAAAAGGAATCAAATTACCATGTCTCCTAGCTTTCACAGAGTTGAAGAAGGCAGTGTCTTTGTCCCCCTTCTGTAGCCACTTGACCCGAGCCTTTTGTTTCCAATAAATTTCCTCGCACATCTCACATTCCTCCAAAAATTTCAACGCCCTTTCTTCATCCCTAAGAGAGGCCTCAAAAAGACCAAACTCTCTAATCTCTTAGGTGATAGCATCCAAATAAGCCTGAGCAATAGCCTTAACATGGAAAATATTACCAAAACATTGTTTGTTCCATCTTTTGAGCTGGTACTCCACATATTACATCTGTTTGGCAAAAGAGTACATAGTAGTGCCAAAAGCAGGTCTACCCTTACTCCACCAATCAGAAACATGATCTTGTAGAGAAGGGTCACACAACCACATAAGCTGAAACTTGAAAGAAGCAGAATGAGCAACCAGAGCCGAAGAAACAGATAATTTGATAGGCCAGTGATCTGAGCCCCTCCAGTCTAGAATTTCAGAACAAGTAGACCAAGATCCACCAACCCATAAATAAGAGACTAGGAACTTGTCTAACCTCTCAACAATCCAGTCCACCCCCAGCCTCCTATTATTCCAAGTAAACTGACCATTACTCAGCTTGATGTCAACAAGATTCAATGCAAAAATGTTATCACTGAGAATAAAAGATGAAGGCTCCAACCTCAAAATTCCACACTTTTTTTCATCCAAATCAGTAATGGCATTGAAATCACCTGCAATATTCCAAGGAAAAAGAGAAGCATAGCTTTGAATACACCGGATATGAGACCACAAGTACTACTTACTAGAAAAATTAATAAGAGCATAAATATTAGAAAGAAGAATAATTTCGCCCGTTTCCAAGCTCGCAACCACCACTAAAATGGAAGACTTGCAAGACATCCACCAGAGGGTGAATCTTCAAAGGATTCCAAAGACAAGCCACAACCCTCGCATTACCTTGGGCACCAATGCACTAGAATTGACCTTTCCCCCACAATTTAAGCACCAAACCACCCATATTCTCAACCGACAACTTAGTTTCCTATAAAAAAAAGCACATTAGGAGAATGCTTTCCACTAAATCACAAATAGAATTTTGTCGAGGGCCATTGTTCAAGCCCCTTACATTCCATGAGAGGATGATCATTTTAGAGGATTAGAGAATTGAGAATCCAGAGTCCTAACAAAACCTAACCACCAATGTTTCCCCCATCATCTTGATTTTCTCTAAGTCCTTCTTACGCCCAGCCTTGGAGGACTTCTCAACAACCCCTTTTTTCAAATCTTTCTGAAGAATCCCCAACGAAGGAGAAGCCTTGTTGCATTTTTCCAAATCAAACCTTGCTTTCACCAATGGAAGAGAAATTTCCCCCTCACCCTTCTTCGCAGTCGAAATGATCTCAGGCCCCACTAAAACTCTCATACTAAGGTTAGTGCCCATTTTCAAAGTGCCACCATCCTGTGTACTATGAATATTCTCAGAAATATTGCCCTCTTGTACCATTTCCAAAACCCCTTTATCCATAGCCAACAAGCTTGGATTCACCTCCTGCTAACTAAGGTCATCCAAAACCTCAAATCTATTAAAAGTATCCTCTTCTTGATGATCTTTAAAAGTCCTCTTCTGCCCACGATTCCTATTACGGGTTTTAATAGGAGTGAAACTCTCTGAACCAACAACATTACCAACACTACCAGAAATAGGAGCCTTGTCTTTATCAACCTTAGTGGGGTTGCAAGAGGTTGTGAAGTCTGAGACTCATTAAATTTGGCCCTAGGATATCTTCGCTGCGAATTACCATATTCATGACACAAATGACAACAGAAAGGAAAAGTCTCATAATCCAGCTATTGCACCCAAGAATACACACCCACACAAATTTCCAAAGAGTTTGGAAGCGGATTACTCAAATCAATGTCAACACAAATGTGAGCAAAAGTCATTACCTTTCTATCCCGAGTTTGTTGAGAAGGACCCACTGGTTTCCCCAGTAGTGAAGCAACCATTTGCAAGTGTAATATAGGGGGATTCACTACTCATGAGTTCTCTTCACTCAGAGAGCCTCATGGGGCGAACTTCCCTATACTACCTCAATGGAACAATGACGAGAGTTTCAGAATCCAAAAGAGAAGGTCATAGAGATTCTTTGGACAAACTAACAAGTTTTCGGTCATAGGACATCAGCGCAGAATACAGACGACAACGTGGAGCGCAGGCATCTTAGAGGCACACTGGCATCTCGTAAGGACCAAAAAGCAATTTTATCTCAGAAAATGCCTAAATGACCACTTCTACTCTAAATGCTAAAAACCATAGAATACAGGAAAATAACATAAAGTGATAGAACTGAAATAAAGAAGTAGAGATGACAAAGATAAGGAGAAGAAAGGAAATACTTACGACCGTGTGGGTGATGAAGCTTCCAACTCATGGGTGTCTTCAATACCTAGACATAAGAGGGAGAGAAAAATTGTTGGGTGGTTGTATAGGGGCCTACCTCAGTTAGACCCCATTTTGGTGTTCCCACCTCCACAGACAACTAGATAGATAGAGAGAAAAGTAGAAATGAAGTAAAGAGCACTAAAGCACTACAAAACTGTGTTATGCTACTCAACCAAGTAATAGAGGAGAGGAGTGAAAGCTTACCACCTCCACCAAGAGTGCTCAAGGCTAATGGGGGAGAAAATGAGAGGAACTCAAGCCTCTGTTGCCATGGTGTTTTGTTCCACACTTGCTCTACTAAAGTGGTGGGGTGTTGATGTTGCTGCTGTGAAGTATAAAGTGTTTGGAGATTGAAAAGATGGTGAAAGAGCTGCTTAGAGCTTGAGAAGAGCTTGTGAAGCTTGTGAATGAAGTGAAGAAGATCTTAGAGAGATGTGAAGGGATGTGTAGAAGATGATAGAAGATCGAATGCTTGTTCAAGGAGTGAATATGAAGGAGGGATGAAGAGAAATGACCATACTTGGGTTGGTCGGCTAAGGAGGGCATTACAAATCGACCCCTAATGAGAAGTGTAATGCCTTTGCAGGCTCCAAACTCGAGAATCTGTCAAGGATGTAAGTGTGCCATGCGGGTGTCCTCGACAGAAATGCCTCCACTGACGCTCAAAACAGGCACCAAGTGTGATGCGAGTAGCGGGCTTAGGTGGAATTAAGCCTCCGAACTTGGTTTTCTAATGTGGATAAAGGCAAAAAGGGGATTTGCACATGGGGTGAAAATTCACTCTTATACAACAAGATATCATTACACCAACATTCAATTGGAAAATCAAGGAAGAAAAACCCACATCCAAACCCTATTTGGTAGCTCCTTCAAAGGATTAAACCCAACATGCCATGGCTTAATAAATAAGCCAATTTGGTTATGGAAATAAGGCCCCCCTCGAAAACACGGCTGTGATCAGCCATACAGTTAAAAACCACCATGAAATAACTATTCGCTAGTAGCATAACCTCCATTTCACCCTCAGAAGCCTAGGTCTGTTGAGCCCACGATTCCAGAAATTGAAGCAAAACCCACATTTCCATAAATTTGCAAATCAATGCATGTTTCGAGAAATACTCAATATCTTAAACTATTGACTCTGGTTGAATTACCAACATTAGTTTTTCTTTGCTTCACTCCAAGCATCCATTGATTTTCAAGATACGAGGTCCCCTAGACGGAGCAAACCCTCCAACCCCCAAATCCTTATCATATAAATTATTCTCAACCACTCTCATTGCACGAGATGGTGAAATTCATTCCAAGAGCAGTGTGAAAATCCATAGGGTATTTAAAGCCAGAAGCCTCCCCTAAATCCATCGCTAAGAGAAAAGAGAGCCACAAACTGAACCACCCAAACCCCACCCGAGCAGCAAGAAGAAAGAGCCTCCTTCCATGCTTAATCCAAACACAATACGTGCCCACAAATAAAGGAAAAAACAAAAACCCTTATGCCTCCCCCACTAACGCCAAGCACCACCAAACCACAACAATGAACAGAAGAAAATGACACTAAAGTTGTAAAAAAGCTTCCCCAAGTGAAAGCATACCCCAACACCATTAACCTCCCCTGTCGACCAACAAACAAGGACTATAGAATGAGAAAAAGAATGGCCTGAAAGCAAGCCTGCATAGTGGAAAAAACCATGGCTAGGGCATGTGAGCCCTAACCCACGTCACCTCCTCACACAACGCCATCATATGATCAAAATTTCAAAATAATTCCAAATATAGATAAATATTAAACTTATAATATATTTCATAAATATTCTAAAAAATTAATATTTTATAATCTAAAATAAATAAATAAATACCATAATATATATATATATATATATTGAGAAACAATAGAAAATATAAATTATAACAACTTATATTACATAAAATATTATATATAATAATAATATAATTTAGGGGTTGACCCCGCAGTGCAACAGTAGGGTTGTCTAAGGTACAAATCCCACGGTGGATAGTGGGAATGCCGCAGGGAGAAGGCACCATCATTCAACAGATGAGGAGAAGAGGGGGAACGATGGACAAGTTTGGCGGGCGCTGCTACGAGGTCAACAAAGGAAGTAGCGGTGGTGGCGGTTCAGCGATGACAGTGGTGGGTATGGTGGTGGCGGTTGAATGGCGGGGATGAGGTCCCCCGAATGTGGCCTCACTGGTTCATAGCTCCAGTCAAAAGCGTTCAGGGTGTTGCCCCTTCGAAGTGATTTAACAAACAAACAATATATATATATATATATATATATATATATATATATATATATATATATATATATATAATTTATACACTTTGAATTAGTGGAAAATTAGAAACAATATTTAATTCTTTGTTTTCTTTCTTTATTTTTTTAAACAATATCTAATTCTTTGCTTTCTTTCTTTGTTTTTTTATTTTTGACCTTTATAATATGAATATAAAACATATTTTCTAGTGAAAATGTAGAAAGAATATCCGATTCTTTGACTTCTTTCTTTGTATAAAATGTTTTATTTTTTTAATATTTTTTTTATTCATGTTATATTGTGTTCATCAACAGTCAAATCTTTTTTAATGGTCAACCATCATTCTCAACCGTTGATCATTAAAGTCGGCTGGTAATATTCATATAGGGAATGCCTTGGCATAATACAATTTACATATATTTTGTAAATATTAACATACTAATACAAAATTTACATAATCATTTAAAATACATATCTATATTCTAGCCTAGTGGAACAAAATGCAATTAAATAAACTATAATAGCACCTTATATTTATAATATTTAATGTATTAGGGCAGGCTCGATTGGCTAAAGCATCTTGTTGCAGACAAGAGGTCAAGGGTGTGTTGTGCCAGTCAAAAAGGCACAGTGCACAATTTATAGGGGGGCTATCCAATTCATGTAGTTTAAAAAAAATATTAATAATAATATTTAATGTATTATAAAAAAATTAAATAAATATAATAACGTGTGTTTTAATTTTTAAAATATTGGTTTTATAATTGTATATTTTATATTTATTAAATAATATTATCTAAATACATTATAAAACATTTAATAAAAGATTTTTTAAAGAACAATTATTTGTTATCATTAAAATGATTTCAATATAAAATTATAATTTTTTATATTAATAATATTATTAAGAATATATAAATAATTCTTAAAGATATATCTTCATGAAGTAAAAAATAATATTAATAATATTAAACATATTGATATCAATTATTAAAATTATGTAAATGTTATCATATTGTTTTTTATAATTGTACATTTTAGATTTATAAAATAACATTGTATAAATATGTTATTAAATATTTAATGAAGAATATTTCTTAAAATAAATTTATTAATTATATTAATGTTATTTTAATATAAAATATTAATTTTGAATGAAGAATTTAAATTTTGATTTCTCAAATTACAACTCTTAATAAAACCATTCCTTAAAAAATGGCAAAATAATGGTTCACCTTCATAATTTGTAAAAATTCATCCATAACACCAAAAAAAAAATAACCAGTCATGTTCATAAGAAATAATTTCTAAAATCGATAAAATTAAATATTTTACATGTTCACTTTAGAAAGATCAAATTTTATTTGAAAAGGATAAAAAATTTAGTTTTTAATTGGTTCAAAAATAACTTATTAATAACTAATTAAGCAACAAAAAAACAAAACTCATTGCAATAGTATTACCTACATGCTAAAAAATTGAATCCATACTAAAATAAAATATGAAATTTATAAAAAGTTTTTTTAAAAATATATATATTTTTAAAAATGATATTATATTTTTTACTTTAGCAACTCTTAAACAAATAAAATACAATAAAACAACTTTTTAAACAATATAAATAAAATATTTATTCTTGTTGATCTTCCAAATATTATTAAAAAATATTATGTTTAATTGTATTAAATACATTTAATATAGTATCAATAACTTAAAATACTCCCCTTTCTTTATTTTTAATAATAATATCATATTATAAAGAACAACATTTAATTAATAACAATTAAATTATATTTTTAATAAATTAAAATAGTATCTTATTATTTTAATTAAAATGTTATTATAAATGGGTGGGGGCCTTGGTTCGATTGGCTAAAGCATCCTATTGCAAACAAGAGGCCACAAGGTCTAGTCTCCCCCTGTCCTTGTGATATTGGAGAGCGTGTTGCACCAGTGTCATCGATCAAGTGAAAAAAGTTTACCAAACACACTGCAGTTTATAGGGGGCTACTTGATTCCTAAAGTCTAATATATATTATTACTATTATAAAAAAATAAAAATATAATATTAGAAGATTGTGATAGCTCCTATGCATTGTCCTAACTCTCCCATGTGGTGCTTGTAATGCCCCCAGTCGACATGCTCAGAATAAAATCTAATGGAACAAAAAAAAAATAAACAATGACAACATTGATAATGCAACAATAATATGTTGCACTTACACAACAACATGCACACAAGTGTCACATAAACATGACACAATGAAAAAGACTGTAAGACAACCTCACCATTATAGAAGCAAGGTGGCAACAACGGAAGATTAACCACTCATGGAATAAATCCACTAGATGAACATACGAGAGAGAGAGAGAGAGGACAACACCTACAATCGATTACTAAACCATAATTATGTTCTCTCACAACACCACACCAGGATAGGATGAGAGAATCATCAACCTCCAATCCACACCTAGACACGTAACTAATCTAATACTCTTTTCCATTATCACAACTACAAATCATCTCAATGAGAGGTCTAATGACAACATTATTACATTTTGAATAAAGGAAAGTAACTAATTAAATAATTAAAACTCAATAGAGTATGGTACAATGGAGCAACTTGATTTGTGAACCTCTAGTCCCTAATGGTGGTTTCCATGCCACCCGACCTTGTGGAATCAAAAGATCCACTCCCACCATGCTAGGAGAGTCACATGGACCATAATTGCAACACTCACACCAAACACATTGGGAGATGACTTACATACATGCCATATACAAAGCTTACACTCAATATACACATCATATAAACCACTCATCCAAAATCACAAGATTGATCTAATACAAGTCCTCATTTGGTACAACCAAAAATGACATCATAAATCCACACTAGGAAAATTCATTGGAATGTCACATCACAAATCCGCAATGGGCCAACTCACTAATGCCACATCATATACACACCATGGGATAACTCAACACAAGGATCATCATTGGGACAACTCACCAATAGAGGATCATAAACATATAAGACACTAGGGTAAGATGCTAGAGAGCTAGTAGGGAATGTCATCACGGTGCTCACCGATATGGCACACACAAAATATAATACCTCTCTCATATAGACAAGAGTACTTGACCTTACAAGACCCAAGCTCCCCGAGTTGGCATGTCTTCCCAAACATCCCTAGCCTTTACAAGCACTTAAGGCATGAGAGGGGCATCCATTATCTTAGTTAATTTATTACTCGTGTTTCATTAATTATCACTTGATTAGATGACTCCCCAATTGTGATAATCCTACTTGCCACTTTAAATCGATGACATATTGGGAGCCACTCACATACCTTCTCTAGTACCTCATTCCTAGGCTCTTCACACTCAAACAAGTGTGGCATGGAAAACAATGCACAAAATTTATTTTTCGGAATAAAACAAACATGGTCTCATAATGTTCTAAATCAATAACAATCAAGGAGACTTTTTATTTCACATTAAAATTCATCCAAAACCAATCAAAAATTAAAAAATTCTAAAACTTTTTACAAGGAAAACCATTCATTTTCCAATTTCTCCATTAAAGAATGCTTGAAAATTTAAAATACAAATTTCAATTTTCTACAAACATCCTTTGGTTCTAAATTGAAAATAAATAGGGAGACTTCTTTCCCCACAATAAAATTAATCATAAAATATGCACAATTTTAATTTTTTCTAATTTTATATTACATTGGAAAACATAAATTTCCAAAAACTCCATTGATGAAAAGCTTCAAATTTTAAAGTCTCAATTTTAATTTTCTAAAAATACCCTTTGGCTCTAAATATGCCCAACAACACACTTTTCACATAAAATTCATGTTTCCTAAATTTTGGAAAAAAATTGCCATAACCATGGTTCAAAATGGACATTTTTAACATTTTTATAAATAAGTAAATCCTACTCTAATTACAAAGTTTGAATGCTATTGAGGAAGTTCTATTCTCCCCTAATGGTGAGCATGACATCTAAATTCAAAAACATGAAAAAGGGAGGAGAAATGAGAAGATTACCTCCATTTTGAGGGCACAACAAACATGGAAGAACTTGCAATTTTCCAAAAGAGAGAGGGAGAAATCACACCCAAGCATTCACACTCCATTTCCTATCCCATTTCTTCTAATCCCATCCAATTCCATTGTCATTTGCTCCCACAATTCAAATTTCAAATTTAGCTTGGAAGAGGGTTGAGAGCCCAATTTTTCCAAAAACAAAAGAATGGATAAAAATGGTAAGTCCTTTTTGCTTTTAACCCATTTATTTTCCCACTATTTTTTAATTTTCCCTATTTTAAATTCCAAAATAATTATTTAACAATTAAAACAATTTACATTCATTCATTTTCAATTATTTAATAGTACAATTAAATCAAACATTCCAACCCTAGGAATTTTTCAAAATTAATTAACTTAATTATATTTTCCCAATTTTTATGAAAATAACCCTTAGATAAAAAAAACTTTTAACTCACCAAGAATTTCCTTACGATCAAAATGGGAAATTTAAAAAATCATTTAAATATTTACCTTAATTTGATTCCATAATTAAAATACGATTAATCAAAGCATATATGTAATTTATTAAATATTTTTATGAAAAAAAATGAAATTAGGAAATCATTTAAACCAAGCATACACTGGCATTTCACAACACATACCTAGATTCCAAAATCATTCCTAACTCGAATATGGGTTCACATAGGGTCAAACATGATACATATCATAATTGATTTGAGTGCGATTGGGGAATAAATAGGGAGGCCCCTAGTGTGACATCTTTGAATTAACCACCATTGGGGAATAACTTAGACTTGTATGGACAAGTGGAGAAATAACTTTGTATAGGTAACCATTCAACACACATCAAGGGTACCTACTTAATGTATATATAGCTGAAGCACAACATAATCACCCAACTAGGTTCAATAACATAAAACATAAAATAACATTTGTACATCTATCATATAAATCATTTCTTGAATCATCAATACTCGAGATCACATTTAATCACATAATGTATAATAGACATCATTAAATTGAAGCATAATGATAAACCAAGAATATAAATATATAAAATGTCAACAACCGACATGTTGAGGAACTTCATCTCAAACATGCAGTGGTTCATCACACACCATTCAGGGCAATAATACAATCACCACAAAATTGATGAGGAAATAGTGAAGTTGAAACAATGATACCACATTAACAAGATGCAAACAAGAGGGACACTACATCCTCTCCACTAAAATTAGGTTTACTCCTAGAAGCCTGCACAAATTAAGGATGGGTACACCTAGTACATGATCTTTCAAACTCAACACATGCACAAGATCAACCCTCTAGACTCTCTAAAAGTCTAGGGATCAAACACAACACACATTTCTAGAGGTGCACAAGCTAAGTGACCACTTGCCACTAGGTGTGCAACCACTCAAAGATCACCACACTACCTTCACTAGTCGCCACTGCAACCAATGGAAAAACCATCCACTGGGTCCAAAAAACACACAAGGCTAGAGGCAATACTACCTCATTTTCATGCTCACCAAGAACATGCCTCACTTCTAACTACGACACACTCTGTGAGGTTCTCCCTCAGTATCACTTGGGAAAAGAGAGGATTCCCTAATCACACTAGCTTCTCAACATGAAACTGGGGACAACATAGGGGTTATTAGAGGCAAGAATCTAGGAAGCTACCTTAGAAAAGAACAATCACTTCTAAACAATGAGGCTTAGCAACCCCCAAACTCACACATCACCACCAAGGAAGTAACTAAACACTAAGCATAGGAGAAAAACTCATATTTTCACTATCATGATGCTCAACTATGACCCACCTAAGGGTTAAACAACCCAACAAGATCACAAAATCGCAATTGGAAAAACACCCAACAACCACTACAGGGCTCAAATTGTTGGTGTGAATAAGTATTGCACCTAGTTTATTCTTTTAATAGGTACTTAGGGGACTCAATTCACATGTTAAGTTTACTTAGGATAAAAGATTCTTTCTAGAAGTCTTAGTTGTCTTATCTAGATAAGTATTAATTGTCTTGACTTCACATCATCCTAGGTAGTTATGAGTTAGTTGTCTCAAGTGATAGGATTAAGACACTTGTCATGATCTTATCTTATCCTATCTCTCATCCTTGCCTTTATAAGCAAGGAATTTCTAGAATATTTTGCATTGCATTGTATTCTATTACATAGCATATTGATCATTGTATCATATTGCAATTCTTGTTTGGTGGAATAGCATCTTCCATCGTTGCTTTGAATCTTGCAAGCCCCTTCCATTTTTTTCATTAGAGAGTTTCCATCAAATTTTCTATTGTGATTTGATTTTCTTGTAATAATCTTGCAAATTCCCCGTATGCTCTTCTCTTGCATTTTAATACGATCTTGAGAATCAGAAAGGGTTTGCAAAGATCTTTTAATCCTATATTGCATGCATGCATTTTGGTGAGATATGGTGATTGCAGCACTTTTGGCTATAATGGCAGTTTTTTGGTTGTCCCATTGCATCTAGGAGGCTCGAGAAAATCAAATTTGGCTTTTGTTTCACTCAATTTGGTCACCATTTGCATTTTTAGCAAATAAGGGTTTGAGGCTCAAATCTGGTGAATTTTTTTTTACAGGAGCTTTTTTGGCTAAAAATAAGCCTTCCATTGTGTTTGGGTGGCTGTTTGCAAGAATTTTGATATATAATTTGCCTATATTCAACAAAAGTTATTTTCTGGGCAATTTTTTTTTAGTAGAGGTCATACGACCCCCGTGCGTAGGTACGACGTCGTCATTATTAAAAAAAATAAAATAAAAATCTGCAAAATATATCAAGTGACTTTTTTGTTTTTTAGAAATTTTGTAAATATATATATATATATATATAATAAAGCGCTCAACGCTTTTATGTACCAAGCGCTTTAAGCATAGCTTTTCATTATAGTGGGGCCTGACGAACTTAACAGCTCGCAGACATTTTTAACGAGCGGTCAATTTTTTAAAAACCATGGCTTCCTCACCTTAGCCGCTAAGTGGCAACTTTCCCTAAACCGCCAGGAGGGCAGTGTTTTAGCCGTCGACTGTAGGTTAACTACTGGTTTTAGCTCCAAACCTTGACCACCAGCATGAATTGTAGTTGCCTAGCACTTTCATGTAACCAGAGCGGTTTAAAGCGCTAGCGGTTTCAATAAATCCATCATTTTTTTGCCCCAGCTGAGCGCCCAGTCACGTGGATGCCCATAAGCTAACTCGCAGGGGCTTATTTTTTACTCTTGTTTAGCACTAATTTTGCACTTGGTTAGTCTTCAAAGTCCTCTAAGCAGGCCTTTTTTCATTTTTGCATAACTTTTTGCCACAGCGTCGGATTTTTGAAAACGAGATAACATCGGAAAGTTGGTTCGATGATATTCATAGTGGTCAAGGTGATTCTTCCAAATTTTGACATTTTTTGCCAATTTTTTCAGCCCGAAGGTATAGGTGCATTTATTGCTTGTAATTGGCATAACTTTTGCATATGAAGACAAAATTTAGTAATTTTTTTTGAAATTGCTTAGAAAATCACAAGGAATCTGTTTGTAACCTTCTTTTTCAGTTTTGGCAAGCTCTTTTTTTTGAAAATTGTAAAAATCACCGTGTGTTATAAATGGTTGATTTGAGCTTGTCACTTGTATAAATTGCAAAATTTCTTCATTTTAATTTGTTGGGGGGTTACAAATTGAGTTTTAATACATTCTGGGGGGTGAAAGGCACAATTTAAGTGCCACATTGTCTTCTTTCTTTTGGTGTTCATGGTGGATCTAAGAAAAATTGAACCACTCACTCCACACAATTATCATACATGGAAGCTAAAAATGACTCAATTGTTACAATCTAAGGGTTTATGGCCAATGTTAGATGAAGAACAACTGAATTCATAAGGGATTATGAAAAATTTGTCCATAGATGTAAAATGGATGAAGCAAAAGGGCTCATTGACTTACATGTATCTGATAACTTGTTGTTTCATATTTTAGAGTGTAAAACACCTAAGAATGTTTGGGATAAACTTGGAGAATTGTATGGTAAAACAAATCAATTCAAAGTCTTGCAACTTCAAGTGGATCTACAAGCACTTTCTCCAAATGCATTTCCTTCAATTCAAGATTTCCTTGCTCAATTCAAGTTGATATTGTCACAAGTGAAAGGATTTGGGCATGATATATCTAGTGATGAATGTATCTTCTTGATTTTTTCTAATTTGAGAGGCCCTTATCAAGCACTTTCTTCTACTTTCTATTCAACTATGGATGCCATGGGGAAAGATTACAAAATTCCCTCTTTTGAGTTGTTTTGTTAGTGTCTTACTAGGGAGGAGGCCAAGTTGATTTAGTTGGATGCCTTACCTAATTCTAAGAATCATTCTCTAATGGCTCAATCATCCAAGAGTAAAGGAAAGAATAAGAAGAAGGCTAAGGCATAATCATCTTGAGGAAGTGAGAATCCCTCCAAAGCGAAGCCAAAGAATAATTATAATTCCACTCCATTTCCTTCTACCTCTGGAGATTCTTCTTCCAAGTCCAAGAAAAAGAAAGGAGATCCTTGTTCATTTTGTTGAAAAACTGGGCATGATGTGGCTCATTTTTTTAAGAGATTAGAAGCCTTGGAGCAAGCTATGAAGAAACACAACATTTCAGTTTCTAATCCATCTTCCATGGGCAAAGGGAAAGCTCTTTCAGCACGGGCTATTCGTTCATCTTTAGACAGTTGGATTCTAGATTCAAGTGCTTCACATCACATGACCAATTCACGTGATCTTCTTGATTCCATTGTTCATACTTCTACTTCTGAGATTGCAGCTGGGAACTCACAGATTCCATTTTTGGGGACAGGCTCTATTTAGATGCTAGATGGGTGCATTGAGGATTTTCTTCTTGTTCCTGATATTTCAGTGAATCTACTTTCCATATATCAGATTTGTCATTCTGGAGATGGGAAGTTAGTTGAGTTTACTCCACAGCATGTGACTATTCGACAGTTGCAGGATTCTGAAAAGGTTGTTGCTACAGGGATAGTTGATCATGAGAACCGTTTGTATTGATTTGATGGCTTTAAGTCTTCATCAGGTTCATGTTTTTTTGCTCATGCTGATTCAATGAGCAAGCTTTGGCATAAAATATTTGGGAACTTGAACTATAGATATCTTTAGCAGATGCAAGCACATAACTTAGTGGTTGGTCTTCCTAAGATCTCTTACACGGATAGTGTTTGTCAAGGTTGTGTTCTTGGAAAGCAACACCAAGATCCTTTTCCTAAGGGTCAAGCTACACGTGCAACCACAACCCTTGAGTTGGTCCATAGTGATCTCATGTCATTCCCAACTCCTTTTTTAGGGGCTAAGTATGTGCTCACATTCATTGATGATTTTTCCTTATGGACATGAGTCTATTTTCTGAAGCTCAAGAGTGAAGTTCTCAACAACTTCAAGACCTTCAAAACATTTGTGGAGAAGCAATCAGGTTTTTCTTTTCGATAGATACGCATAGATAATGGGGGGAGTATGTCAATCAGGCATTTCGAGATTTTTGTAGTGAGCATGGTATTCTTTTTCAGCACACAGTTCCTCACACTCCTCAACAAAATGGTGTGGCAGAGAGAAAGAATAGGACTCTCAAGGAAATGGCCAATTTTATGATTTAGTCTAGGTCCATGGCTCCAACATTTTGGGCCGAAGCTGTCAATTGTGCCAACTATATTCAGATTCATATGCCCCACAAGGTAGTGTGGAATATGACTCCTAAGGAGGCCTTGTCTCATCGTAAGCCTAATGTATCCTTCTTCAGAGTATTCGATAGTGAGGCTTGGGAATTCATTCCAAATGGTCGGTGTAAATCAATGGAGAAGAAGAGTTAGTGGTACATCTTTGTTTGTTATTGTGATGATGTGAAGGCTGGTGCAGGAGCACCTATTTGATCACATGCCTCCATGAATCCATATTGAGTAATTTGTTCCATTTTTATGTTTTGAGATTCTAATAAGCCCAAGAGGCCACCTTTGTGGTGTTATAGGTCCTAGGATGTTGTTCATTTCTCATATATTGTAAAAATTGTCAAAAGTTCAAAATTAGGTAGATGAAATGTCATTAAGGTGTTTTGTCAACACACTAATCAAAAGGTGGTTGAAAATAGTTGGTTTGGGTTGAAAATTTATAAATAAACCCTCCAAAACTCTAATTGGGGGTTGGAGACATCATTTTTGAAGTTAAATAAATGGAAACCTCAAGTTTGGTATGCATTTTCTAATTTTTACATTGTTACCAGGCTGAAGTTGTGTTTTGTACTGATTTTTATGGGATCAAATAATGGATTATCATATACGGATGGAAAGATCTCTGTTTCTAGTTTCCAAATCTTTTTGTCTCATTGAATTTCATCAAGTTTTGTGGAAGATATGATTATTTTGGTGAGACTGCCTATTTTAACAGTATTGTGCAGAATTTAGAGTCTGAAAAGTGTGATGGTACGGAATATAAAATATATATTTTGGATCTAAAACTAACTGGATTTTGTTTCCATGTGAATCTAATTTCATTTTCTTCAAGTCTCATCAAATTTCATTAAGATTTGAATGAGTTATGAACATTTTTGTGAGGGCAGGTCTGAACCCTACCTAGGGTTTGCAGTTTTGGGAAAAACATAATAACTTTCATTTCCACCATTGGATCTTCATAATAATTTGAGGAAGAGTATATAACTATGTTTTATTCAATCTCACCAGAGGGATTGGCTTCATTATTTTTTTTGTAGAAGTTATTAATGACTGTTCATGGCAGTAAATTGTGGGCTGCCATAGTTATGTTTCCAATGTGATATACAATGCCAAATAGCATGTGTTATACAAAAATTGTTTTGGATTATTATTGAAGGTTTGTGTGATGTGTTGTGAATCCTTATAGCTCTGCATCAAAGGCATACAGATTGTTTGATCCTGACGCATGAGAGGTTCATTTTTGATGTGATGTTCAGTTTGTTGAGTCCTTCACACAAATAGATCCTCCTTCAACTTCTTCTTCATTGCAACCTACTTAGTCTTCTTTAGTTGATGATGTTTTGCTACTTGAGGAAGACTTTGATGATGGTCTTGATCCACCTCCTCCTTACTCAGCCACTAGGTCACAATGGGCTTGAGTTACTCTTTAGGAGGCTGTTCCTCTTATTGGTGATCCCTCAGACACTTGCCGCACTCATTCTCAAACTTCAAGAATCAATATTTTGAGTCATGCAATTTCAGATGATGCTCAAAAGTTTTCAGATAATTCAAGTATTCCAAAGTGGGACAATGTTATGGTTGATGAATATTCTTCTTTGATGAAGAATCATACGTGGGATCTTGTGCTTCTTCCCAAGGGAAGAAAGTTGGTTTGGTGCAAGTGGTTGTATCGTACCAAGTATGCAGCAGATAGTTCCATTGACAAGTACAAGGCTCGTCTTGTCGCAAAGGGGTTTTATCAAGTTGAAAGAATTGACTATTTCGAGACCTTTGCTCCTGTTTTCCAAGATGGATTCTATTCACCGTGTCCTTGCTATAACTGCATCTCAAGGATGGTCAATGTATCAGATGGATGTGAAGAGTGCTTTCTTGCATGGGAATCTTCATGAGGAGATCTGTATGGAGCAACCACCAAGCTTTGTGCAGGACTCTTCACTTGTGTGCAGGCTTTGACATTCATTGTATGGTCTCAAACAGGCCCCTCAAGCTTGGTATGAGAAGATGGATAGTTTCTTGCCTACTTCCGGCTACACTCACTATCATTTTGATCCCACGGTATATACTCAGAGACATGGAGAGGATCTACTCATACTTGTGCTCTACATGGATGATTTGATTTTCACAGGGAGTTCTACTTCCATGATTCAAAGTACACAATGAGCATTAATGGAGTGATTTGATATGAATGACCTTGGTCTTTTGCATTACTTCCTTGGTCTTCAAGTTCATTATTCTTCTGAGGGGATCTTCATTTTCCAGCAGAAGTATGCTCTTGATTTGCTTCAAAGATTTGGCATGGCTGATTGCTAGCTTGCACCCACTCCATTCCAATGAGGTGTTGTATTGTCTACCAGTTGCACTACTCCTACAGTTGATCATCGACACTTGGTTGGTAGTCTTTTGTACTTGACATAGTCATCTTAATATTTCCTTTGTGGTTGGCCTTGTCTCTTTCTTCTCATAGGAGCCTCATGGGAGTCATTGGAAGGTCGCCAAATGTATCTTGAGATACATTCAAAGCACTACTCGTTTCAGTATTCATTATACATCAAAGCATCTCGAATAGTGGGCTTCACTGACTTAGATTGGGTTGGTGATGTCAATGATTGAAAGTCTACTTTTGGCTTTGTCTTTTGCCTTGGTTCTAGTTTGATTGCATGGTCATGCAAAAATCAGACTACTATTGCATTATCATCGACAAAGGTTGAGTATCGAGGTGTAGTTTTGGTTAGTTAGGAGGTTTTGTGGCTTTGTCAGTTGATGACTGAGTTTGGATTCCCTTCCACTCAACCCAGTACTCTTTGGTGTGAAAACCAGAGTGCCATACATATCTCTCACAACCCAATGGAGCATCAATGTACTAAGCATATTGTAGACACCTAAAAATGTCCTCTTATGATACCTTGTCACAACATCGCATCATTTAGACACCATGTATCATGTTTTTCCCTAAGTACCCATGTCATCATCTAGTTAGTTAAATAAATCTTATTTATTTGACTAATTTCATTTATTCCCTTCCTATGCATAATTCATCCATTCCTCTAATGTTAATTAAATAATTTATATTATTTAATTAATTAAATCATTTTCATCCATTCCTCTAATGTTAATTAAATAATTTATATTATTAATTAAATCATTTCTATTCATTTTTCTAGTGTTAATTAAATAATTTATATTATTTAATTAATGAAAGCATAAATTTAACATTAATCAAATAAATCAAATATTTATTTAATTAATAAAATCTAAAAAGGATATTCTTGCTTTCTTTCCAAAATTTGAACTCATGTGTATCTAATTAATTTATTTAATTAGATAATTCATCAATTATCCTTCTCATCTTTTTCAGGATTTATTTCCTTTAAAAGAGAATCAAAATCCTTCTATCTTTTTAAAATCTTATCTTATCTTGTTTTATTTCCTCTTTGATCAAATAAAACAAAAATCAAATCTTGTCAAATCTTCTTCTTCGTCCACATCGAAACTCTACAAATCTAACCTTTCATAGGCCATTTGCATCGAATCTTCATCTAGTATCCTCACTCTGTCAAAATCAATCTTCAATCTTCCATCCATCTCCATCTATCACCTTCGTCGTGTTGTTATGTTGCTGAATTGAGCAACCAACATTCCTCCAACAATCAACCTTCAAAATATTGCATTCTTATGCAGGTGGAGAAGAGCCATGGAGGTCAATCGCATCTAGTTTGAAAATTGGTTTGCATATCTTTTGTTTATTTTCATTTTCATTCTAGTTGTACTTCATGGTGCTTGATAGGATTTATTTATTTTGTTGTTTTCAACACATTAAACCTATTGAAATTTTCCCTATCTACATATGGTGAATCCAACGTGAATAACCCTTGTTCTTTTGAGCCTTTGTGAGTTTGATTTTGCAGGTCCAAGGTTTTTCTAAAGAGGACTTGGAGATCAAGTTTTTATAGGAGTCCCAAATCAGAAAAATAGCCTCACCATTGCAACCAGGAGGGCTGCAAGATGAATTTTAACATATAACTTGCTATGTTTTGATTATTGAAAAAAATAAAAATGCAAGATTACATGCACAAATTTGAAGTATATGCATATTTATTATAAAAATATAGACATACATACTCATGGCTAAGGTTTTTGCATACATATAAACACTGTATATAGCTGTTTTAGATATTTTAGTTGATTTTCTATATATATATATATATATCACAAATTTACTAAAGTTTTATCACTGTGTATTTTTGTCCGCCGCTGCGTATACTTTTGTGTATAAGTTGTAATATACACCCACCATATATATGGGTCTGCGAACTCATAAACTTTGCGTTGCATTTTTTTTTTCTGAATTCATCTTCTAAAATCTACGATTAGATAACAACCTTCTTTTCTTTTCATAAGAGCTTCTTTTCTTTTCATAAAAGCTTATGTAGTTTTCTTTAAGCTTTTGTTTAGACTTTTTAATAAAGAAAGAAATCCGTTGCCTTATGTATTTGGTTATAAATTAACTTCATTTTTATTTAATTTTTTACTTTAAAAAAAAAAGTTTTTAGCTCCATGTCCTATGGGAGACCATGGGCTATGATAAAAAAGATTCCCAACACTCAGTCACAGCCTCTGGTCACGTGGGGGCTGAAATTTAGGCGTTTAGGGGTTTAATCTAGCTCCTTCCTTACATGCATTTTTCTAAAATAGCAATTTTACTAAAACGCGCATAACTTTTGCATAACAACTTGGATTTTCGAAATTCAAAAAGTGTTGGAAAGCTGACTCAGAAAACTACACAGTGGTGAAGAACATTTCAGGTGACTATCATTTTAAGTACTCTTTTATTAGTCAAAATAAAACTTGCATTTAAACTTCAAATGAGCATATCTTGAGCAAAATTGATCCAATTTCGACAATTTTTTTTTAAAAAGTGCATGAAATTTTCTGAATTTTTTGTTTATGCAATCCATTCAGCTGTGTCAGGTCATCTCAATCAGATTTTATCAGAATTTCTCTTTTTCACATGACTTTCTTCTATGCAAGTTTACTTGGTCTTTCTCGATTTTGTGGCTTGTAGGTGAATCAAAGGAGATATAGCAACATTTGGATCAATCACAACAACAATTTGGTAAGAAAAAATAACCAGGTGCACTCATTTCATCCTTCATCTCTAAATCATTGTTTGTCACACATTTGGATTTGGGCTCTTAAAACGAATCTTGTTTTCAATCACATATCAAAAATCAGGTCTAAAATTAACCATTGTCTTCCATCACATCTTGATTTGGGATCTAAAAAGAATGAGTGCTTCCATTGTTTTCTTCCACACATTTCCTTTCTAAGGGTCAATTAACAACTGCAAGTGTGAATCAAGTGTGTGTCACAAACACCTCACTTGGTTTGCTTTTGTCAAACCCTTCATAGGAGGCCTGCTAGGGGATTTCATCACCCCTAGGGATGACCTCAATCGAATTGTGAATCGAAAGACACGCTTGTTTGGGAGTTAAAATCTTGTCACTCTTGGCTAAGCCCCAAAGAACTTTATACCTTTGGGAAGTGAAGGTGAAGGGTGGGTTAGCCCTTTCTCCCGGCTGTGTGGTAGGATTTTGCTTTAAAATCATTCCTTAGTCAACCTTGTGCAGACTAGCTTGAGACCTCATTGGCCATACCCCACTTGACTAGTCATAGGGCTTGTTGATGTGTCTTCCATGTGCGCTTGTTTAATAATCATCATTACATTCTTCAAATTTCAAAATTCAAACTTGCTTATGTGTCTTGCATGAGTGATTTATGTGTGTACATGTGTGATCATTCATTTAAACATTTCCAAATCAAGCTAAACACAAAACACATAAAGACAAGTCACTCTACACCTTCTTCCAACAGATTCATATCCAATCACTTTCATCCTAATCACCCTTCTTAGCCACATTCTATCCATTTCATCTTAATCAATCAAGTCATCCAATCTTATCATTCCACATCATCACCATCACCAACCTAGTCCTAGTCACCACTTGTCAAAATGGTCCTAATCATAAACAAGCCCAATCCTAATCATAAGCCCAAGATCATAATTCAAGGAGGCCCTCTCCCTAATGCAAATAATGAAATAAATCCAAAACCTAAAATCATACTTCGAGGGGCTTCTCCTACCGCCTCTAATGATGACATGAACTATGTTGCATACTTTGAGGAACAAATTGATATGCAAGAGCTTACACACATGTGTGACATCATGCCAACATTAGAAGACCTAGCATCCCAACTTCAAAACCTCCTTTCGAACACTTCACCAAATACCCCAACCCCTAGACCACCAAACCATACAAAGCCTTCAAACCTTCTTCCAAAATTTTCAACAAATTAAATCACCTCAAATCCAACACCTCCTAGCTCAAGCCAATCAATTCATTGCCACTTGTCAAATCCAACAACCACAACATCATCCCCTATCAATTCATTATCACCCTTCCACCTCATACCAATCTAATCCATCCACTTCTTCGTATGTCAATGCCACATCAACATATCAAGCCACATCATGACAAACACATGTGACTTTAAGTTCTACCTTGCAACATGGTCAAACTTCATCATGTTCCAATGCAACCATTGACAAGGGGAATACCAATCTAGCACATGCACCCTATAAATTTATCATACCATCATCCAATCAAAATCAAAATCCTAAGCCAACACCTTCCACCCCTACACCTCCAAAAGATGTTACCCAAGGGCTACAAGCAAGGAATCAAACATCGCCATGTCATTCAACACATATACTTGAACATACAAAAGAGTCCTCAAACATCATGCCAAGTCCTTCAATCCAACCATGTCATCCACAACCCCTTTAGCCAATTCAAGAGTCTCCCCCATTGAGCTCAAGTCAACCTCCGTCATGTCTCCGTGTCGTTGACCATCAAGAACATGTCAAGTCTCTTCATGAGTCACCCCCTTCCACTTCAATCCAAGCAAACCAAGAGCTATGTCAAGAGAATTATCCTAAGCATGAAGATACATTAACTTCTCATTCTAATCAAGATCTAGGCCCATCTACTGAACCCACTCATAACATACTTGGTCCTATTTATGATCAAGCTCCCCTCTATGATCTTACCTATGATCAAGAAGGCCATGATGATCCTCTTAGCCAACTTTATGCATTCCATGGTCAAGAGCCTATCACTTCACCTATCCATGAGCAAGAAACCTCCATTGCTCCTATCCACCCCCTACCTAGCCCTATCCATGATCTATCAACATCCACTTCCCTTGATGAGACAAGTGCCTCCGAAGCACACATAGAAGATCAAATAAATACCTTGGATATAAGTGAACACAATGCTAATCAAGATCCTAATGATCCTCCATCACCCACTATTGACCCCATTGCAAGTCCATCATATCCACTTGGTCTTTCCACCCTCATTCATGAATGTTCCTCCTTAGAACAACAACAACCATTATCTTCCCTTGCTTCATCTTCTCCATCCAATGAGGAACTCGTGTCTAGTGTTCCACCTACACCTAGTCATGTTGTCCATTGCATACTCCAAAACATGAACTACCAAGGTAAAGGTGTAGGCCTTCATGAACAAGGTAGTTTGGAGCCCATCCATGTCAAAGTCCCTCCACACTCTTATGGCTTTGGACATACATCTCAAGGACACCAATTTGAAGATGTTGGTATTTCCTAAATGCATCCTAAGTCCACTTTCCATCATAAATCCTATCATACATCTAAAACATATGTTGCCATCCCTTCTCCATCATCCTACAAATGTCAAAAGCATGTGACCATTCACCTTCCACCATCCACTTTACCACCATTACTTCCAACTCCTAATATCCCTCCATCCACTTTACCACCATTACTTCGAACACCTAATATCCCTAGCATTCAATCCTCTTATCCATCTACCCATAAATCCTCTAAACATCCTAATCATGACCAACAAATGAACACATTGTATAAACATGAAGCTTCCACTCATTCCACCATACCCATGGGATTAAAAACCAAAAAAACCAATGCCTCTACCTATAAAGTAAAAAATCCTAAAAATCCTCATGCCCTAGGGCATCAATGTAAAATGTCAAAGCCAAGTACATATAAAAAGTTATATAAGCCTATACCTCCAAAAGTAAAGGCCAAAACTAAAATAGTTTGGGTCCCTAAGCAAAAAGAAAGCAATTCAAATGAGGTATCAACATCACAAAAATCCCAACCATCCCCTTCCATCCAAAATGCACATTCCATTCAAAAATCTCAAATTCTTAAAACCCACAAGCAAAATAAAAATCATAAAAATACTAAGTCTATGTGGGTACCAAAAGCACTACATCCACCACCTCCTAAGAAAACATCTACATTGCTTCCTACACCCCATCCACATCAAAAGCTTCAACATTTATCATAGTGTGTGCAACCATTGGTCATGGTTCCCTTCCATTTCACAACAATTCCACATACCTCCATCTCCTCACCCTTCACCCATTATCCTACATATCTCCCCCCCATATTCCTATGGTCCATGCTTTTGGCTAAGCCTCCTCATTCATCTTTTGCATAAGTCCCATATAATCCCTATCATATTCCCTACATAATCCATATCATAATCCACTATTTTCCTCCATAATCCACATCATAATCCATATCATAATCCACTATTTTCCTCCATAATCCACATCATAATCCATCATCTACCTAATCCATCTCCCACTCATGCAATTCCTTACCGACATCTATGAGCACTTGACATGGTCCATGTGATGAAATCCATCTAGTGGGACTATCACATTTCATGGAACTAGACACAAGTGAGTCCCTCCTATCCATATTCCCCTTCTTCTAGTCAAAAAAAAAAAAAAAGTAAAGAGAAATTCCTTCATCCAACGGTGAAAACCTGGTAAATAGGCTCCCTGGATAAGTACAATGATGAAAACCTGGCAAACGGGTGTCATTTGTAGGTTGATTTTCTATGTCACTTACACTTGGGGGCAATGTCTTATCTATCCAACCTATCATTTTCTTGTCTTGTCATTTCCATCCTACCTACCATCTTTAGCCATCATACATACCTATCATATTAAGTCCACTTATCCACCCTCCTTTTGATCTTGATGAAGACATAGGGGCAAAATGTTGAAACATGTTTTTTTGGTATCTCTTGACATACCTCATCCTTCTAAACCAATCATATCATTATTCTATTGTCATACATTTTGTCATGAAAAATCCTAAGTCTTGTACCTAGAATGGGGCATGTTATTCCTATGTGACATAGTCTTTGGAAATCACATCCTTTCTCTCTTATGATGCATACATCCATTCCATTCACTATGACCTATCCTTTCCATCCATCCATATATCATGAGCCTTTTATCCCTTATCCCATCACCCACCCTTTCATCTATCAATCCCATCTATCTCCTTGCACCTAGACTTGGTTTTCCCCTCATCATTGGTATCTAGCACAAAGGCTACTCAAATTTTCATCCTTTGACGCCTCAAAACATTTCAAAAATCCAAAAAAAATCAAAACATTTCAAAATCCAAAACAAATCAAAACATTTCAAAATTCCAAAAAATCAAAACATTTCAAAAGTCCGAAAAAATCAAAACATTTCAAAAATACAAAAAAAATAGAAAAAGGTCCTAAAAAAGGACAAAAAAATCATTATATCCAACAAAAATCCAATCAATAAAATCAAACCAAATTACTTCATCTAATCAACTCAATCGAATCAATCCTAGCAATAATCCAAATGCAAGTCAATTCTTAATCCATACCAATCAAGTCAATCAATCTTGTCAAATTATCCAATCACATCCTTTGGTCTTGATCCTTATCTTGTTGTAAACCCAATCAATCAAAATCAATCAATCAATTATCATCATCAATCCAAGTCAATCAATTAGTTATCAGTCATCCTTGTGTTGATTTAGGGATATATCATTTCCCACAATGACAACACTATCATCATCAATCAATCAATCAATTACTCAATGGTTTATAGCTTGACATGGGAAATTCCTTGTTTGTTTTTGAATCATTTGTGCATGCTTGCTTTCTTGCTTGTGTGTGTTATCATTTTATCTTGCATTTGTATCAAATCCATATCATTCCAGCTAATATTCATATCTTGTGTATTTTGGAGTAGATTTTTGCACTATCCTTTGTATTTAAGGTCATATCATACCTTTTGTGCATTAGGACTTTAATGCTCTAAGTTTACTTCCTCATACATCTAGACAAGGTTGTATTACGCTGGGGAATGAGACACATCGTCACCTTGTTCCTTATACCTTGGTGCATAACGTCTAATACTATATCAAACATCATGGTTTCTCACCTTCATTGCAGCATAACACATCCTTTCATCTCCTTCATCCACTTCATATCTTACATCATTCATCTTGTCCCTCCTTATCATTTCATTTGGAGAGCATACCCATGTTTTTCCAACCCGCCTATCCTCTCAAGGGGGCATCATCATTCCATCATCATCCTATTCTTATATCATCATCATCCCATCATCATATTTCTACATCATCATTATCCTATCTTTCCTTCATCATCTATTTTCTTTTGTCCATATCTTAGCTTCTTTGAAATGATGTTACTCGACACAGATCTCATCATCTCGTTCATCATCTCAAAGAGGGGAAAAATGTAGACACCTAAAAATGTCCTCTTATGATACCTTGTCACAACATCGCATCATTTAGACACCATGTATCATGTTTTTCCCTAGGTACCCATGTCATCATCTAATTAGTTAAATAAATCTTATTTATTTGACTAATTTCATTTATTCCCTTCCTATGCATAATTTATCCATTCCTCTAATGTTAATTAAATAATTTATATTATTTAATTAATTAAATCATTTCCATCCATTCCTCTAATGTTAATTAAATAATTTATATTATTAATTAAATCATTTCTATTCATTTTTCTAGTGTTAATTAAATAATTTATATTATTTAATTAATGAAAGCATAAATTTAACATTAATTAAATAAATCAAATATTTATTTAATTAATAAAATCTAAAAAGGATATTCTTGCTTTCTTTCCAAAATCTGAACTCATGTGTATCTAATTAATTTATTTAATTATATAATTCATCAATTATCCTTCTCATCTTTTTCAGGATTTTTTTCCTTTAAAAGAGAATCAAAATCCTTCTATCTTTTTAAAATCTTATCTTATCTTGTTTTATTTCCTTTTTTATCAAAAGAAAAAATCAAATCTTGTCAAATCTTCTTCTCCATCCACATCAAAACTCTATAAATCTAACCTTTCATAGGCCATTTGCATCGAATCTTCATCTAGCATCCTCACTCTGTCAAAATCAGTCTTTAATCTTCCATCCATCTCCATCTATCACCTTCGTCGTGTTGTTATGCTTCTGGATTGAGCAACCAACATTCCTCCAACAATCAACCTTCAAAATCTTGCATTCTTTTGCAGGTGGAGAAGAGCCATGGAGGTCAATACGTCTAGTTTGAAAATTGGTTTGCATATATTTTGTTTATTTTTATTTTCATTCGCATATATTTTGTTTATTTTTATTTTCATTCTAGTTGTACTTCATGGTGCTTGATAGGGTTTATTTATTTTGTTGTTTTCAACACATAAAACCTGCTGAAATTTTCCCTATCTACACATATTGAGATCCACATGCACTTCATCAGGCAGCTCATCCAAGATGGTGTTCTCAGCTTGGTGTATTTACCTACCGATCAACAAGTTGCAAAAATCTTTACTAAACCTTTGGCATCGCCTCATTGTCTTCAGTTGGGATTGATGCTTGGGGTGAAGGAATTTTTCCTTAGGGGGTCTTGAGGAGTCCTCCTTCAGTTTTTAGTTTTCTTTTCAGCTTTTTCTCTCTTTTGGAGAGGAGTTTTATCCCACAGGTTTTTCTCCTTTTCTCCACTTGTGAGAGTTTTTTGTTTTTTTTTTACATGGGTACCTCATCAGGCCTTATTTCTAGGACCCATCTTTTGCATATTTTCATTTGTTTGTTCCTCCCTAAGTTGCACTTAAGGGGGGCTGTTAGTGTGAATAAGTCTTGCACCTAGTTTATTCCTTTACTAGGGACTTAGGGGACTTAATTCACATGTTAATTTTACTTAGGATAAAATATTATTTCTAGAAGTCTTAGTTGTATTATCTAGATAAGTATTAGTTGTCTTGACTTCACATCATCCTAGGTAGTTATGAGTTAGTTGTCTCAAGTAATAGGATTAAGACACTTGTCATGATCTTGTCTTATCCTATCCTAATCCTTGCCTTTATAAGCAAGGCATCTCTAGCATATTTTTTATTGCATTGTATTCTATTGCATAGCATATTGATCATTTTATCGTATTACAATTCTTGTTTGGTCGAATAGCATCTTCCATTGTTTCTTCTCTCTATCTCTTGTGGTGGTTATTTGGTGTTGTAGATTGAAGATCTTGGGTTGCTCACTTCAACACAAATGCTAAGTACTCTCCCAATGAATACACAAGCTGATAGCCAATTCCTCAGACCAAAATTGCATCTTCTTTTAGCCTTAAGCTATGAACACCACAAAATTGCCAAGGATAAACTACTAAAAAATACCAAGACAACCTAAATTGGCAATATAAAAAGGGTAGACATATACAATATAATAAGATAAACACAAACAATATGTGTTGAAGCACTTACTAACGCACCTTCATACCCTACAATATTCCAAACATGAGTGTAGCTATGGAAATCATCTCCCAAAATGACACGATGTGTCTCCATGTTATCCAATAACATGGCTTTCGGTGCTTGAAACAGTTCAACAAACACTCAACTAATGCCAAGGCACTAGGAGACATATTCACAAGACCATAGCAAGCAAGGCCAAGACAAGCAAGAGCACACACAATTGGTGGAATAAAGCACACCCAACCATCTATTAGAAAATAGATTCAAGCATGATGCAAACATAAATTTCGACACATCCAATCTCACAGAGAGCATATAATTCCACAAACACCCTCACACAAAGATTTGAATCCACTTCACTCAATTCCAAACACTAGGACATTCACATACATTGAAGCCTCTCCAAGCTAGAATAACCATTTGCATACAAACATTTCACAAAATTTCCAAAACCCAATAATGATAGGCCAAAATTGGGGTAAAGAATAAACTGGATTCAACTCAGTCTAAGTATCAATCCAGGGATCGTAAGCTCATGAAAGGTGTCATGGATATATGCACAAGGTTTGTGATTCATGAGGTGAGTGAGAATGAAAATGCATTCCTAAACTACCTAAATTGACAATCAAATTAATGCTTATGTTTTTCTTTTGTGACTATGGTTGTACTGCAATATGTCTACAACGGAGACTGCAATAGAAATAACAACAGTAATGATTCTATAAATTGAACTCACAACTGCAATAATATGAACAATCATTAACACAGACAATCATTGGATCCCATAATTAAATAATAAGCAATAAGCAATAAACATTAAACATTAAACAAATTCACAAAATAACAAGAATAAACACACTGTTGAAAATAAACACATTGCTGAAAATAAGCACACTGTTGGAAGTAAACACACTTACTACAAAAGCTACAAAATCACCAAGCATTCCAAGAAGGGGGCGCCCTTCCTCCTTAGTCTTCCTGGTGCTGAAATGAAATTCCTTTACACTGGTTGAGTCACATGAATATGTTTTATTTATAAAAAATAATACAAAGTTTTATATCTCCCTTTTCTTTTGACGTAGCTCATATTTATAAGAAATGCATGTGCAAGTTGTTTCCTATTTTATGCCACTTTGCTATTATTTTGTGGCTGATGTTTAGCTGTTTGATTTGTTGAAACAACCCACCCTAAATTGTAGGAGCTTTTATAGCTCATTGTTACAATCAATAAAATAGAATATTATTTTCAACGTGAGGACATTCTCATCAAAACTGAAAAACAATTGGTTATAACTAAATAAACAAAGTATTTTATGAGAAAATAATTATATGGGTGGAATTAATTTGCTAATATGTGTATCTAGGAGTGTTAGGAAGTTTGCATTCTTCTCCTCTAATCAACATTTTGGAAGATATATTTTCTTAACATAATAGAAGCAAATACTACTAAATACAATCTAATAATTATTATTCACTTATTTTATCTAAAAACTAAATAAATATTACTTATTTATATTTGACCATAAGCAGCAAAAGGTGGTAAAATGGTATGATAATGTACAGAAATGGTATAGGAAAAAGGATAAAATATGGTATAAATGGAGTGTGAATGGAACTCATCACATAAAATCCACTTTCATTTCACGATGAACAAGAAATTTGATGCAATATGATTCTAATTATGCAAAAACCAATAATTAGCACATTCTTTGCCATATGCTTCCTTGTACATTCTATTAGGGGTTCATAATAAGCATAATAGAGAACAAAACTTAACATAGAATAGGACCAACAATTTCAAACATTTAGAATACTACCACAAAGATAAAATATAGCCCAAGAGAGAATTATCAATTCCAACATTAAGATTAAAATGAGCTCATTGGAAACATAGAATCAAATGTGACCAAGGGTCACAAAATAGACAAATGGAAAAGTTGGGTGATTAGATCAACCATAAGAAAATTAAAAATTCAATTCTACTCCTTACAACAATTAGAAATTTCATCAATAACAAAAATAAACCATCAATTTTGGAAGACACTATTACATGAACTGACTAGTATTAACCACATTCGAGGGAGTAAAGAGCTACACAACACCTTGGGAGTACAACATCCAAAGTGTGTTAGAGAGATAATGATCAAACACATTACATTCACAATCACCAAACTCATTCAACTATTCCAACAAAAACCACACTAAGAAAATGCACTTCATCAAGACACAATCACATCAATATGCAAGAAGGCATATGCAGGGTTTCCTATAACATCCAAAAAAAATTATCCACACAAGGGTAGGGCTAAAAAAAATGGCATCCACATCATTCACAATGAAATGACATGTATTCACTGAGATCATGCATCACTACCATATGCTAAAACAAAATGGAATCCACATCATTCGCAGGGCACATCCCAACCAAGGCTCTAGGTCAAACCGACATAATGCTCCTAATATGCACAATTCACTTAACATTTAAACATGCACCCCATGCAAGAGGAAAAACAATTCTGATTAACCATCTAGGTTCCCACAATAATTCTAGGGAAAACATGATTTGGGGACATAATTCATTGGCCCAAATATTCTATTATGACAATGCAACCTATCATTCATGCACTACCATAATCAATTTACACATATGATGATACTCCAATGAGACTACAAATGCACAATCCACTTCAGGCAACATTACCATGTGAACACCTTTCCATAATTCAAGCATATGACATACACCACATTCACTTTCAATGCATTAGTCACATAATCTAGTTCATAATGCTCAATCATGATCCAAAACATGAGCACACAATTCCAAATCAAATGCACCCATAGTCACACATCTAAAGAAAACACACAAGCATAAATAAGACCACTCAAGGATCACTATGCATTCACATTTAATAGGATTCGATACATTGAGATGGAAATCACACATGAAATCTCTTCTTGACAACTCAAGGTTCTAACTAACCCTCACAAACAAGCATTTCTCAAACATATCACGTTAGGAAAAAATGACAACATCTAAGCTACCAACAACACACACACACATTGAAACCCAGCTGAAGCTCTCATACAATGAGCAATGCACCAAAGAGTGATTATTCCCCACTCAGGAGACTCTCAGCCAAGGGTATCTTCCCATCCTTGTCAAATGTGTTAAGGCTTAGGAGGCACTCTTCCTCCTCAAACATGCTACACAGGTTGGTTCACATTGAACCCTCAAAAAGGCCACCTGGGGCAACTAGGCAAGAAGCCAAACACTGACTTACTAAAACAAGCACTTGAGTGATCACGCACCGAGCACCAACAACCACATAGGAAAGAACACAAAGAAAAGATCTCGGTAATGCAACATGGATTCTAATACTAGATGTGATGCCCCAAGTTGATGTTGGTGTATGTTTTTATTTTATTTTCTAGTGGGTTAATTTAATTTCTCTTAATAAGTTTTTCCTACACTTTTATTAAGCTTTCTTAGGATAATAAAGTGAGTTTATTATTTATTAACTAGGAGATAAGGTAATGAGGTGTCCTCATCCTTAATCAAGGGTGGAGAATTTTCCACTTTTGGTGGTTATTGGTGGTCAATTCCTATTGGTTGATTTTCCACCTTTATCCTCTCCTTAGTTCTATATAAACTTGCTACCTAGCTTGTATTTTTCATCTTGGAAGCTCTTAATTCAATTTTGTCATTCTGAAATTGCATATCTCTCAAAATTGTTGGTTTGCATTGTTTATATTTTTTTCTAGTTTATGTAGCTTTGAATTTCTCTTATAAAGTTCTTTTAGTTATCAATCTATTTTGGATTTCTAACATGGTATTAGAGCTTTTATTTTCAGAATTATGAGTTCATAGATTCCTAATTGAGATTTTGAGTTTTCCATTTAAGATTTTGTAAATTCTTGTATGATCTTCTCCTGTGTTTTGAGCGATCTGGAGAATCAAAAAGGGTTTATAAAGATCTAATAACCTATTCATATAACATATTTTTTTGTGGGATCTGGGTGTTTGCAACATTTTTGGTTATATTGGCAGCATTTTTTATTATTTCAATACGTCCAAGAGGCTTAAGAAAGTCAATATAGGCTTTTGTTTCATCTTATTTGCAAATTGTTTGATAGAGTTGCAAATACATGCTTGAAGCTTAGATCTGGTGAAGAGCTTTTTGAATGAGCACTTTCTACCAAAATGAACCTTGCCATTGCATTCAGGAGTTCGAGGAGATGAATTTTGATATAAATTTTTTCCCATATTTGGTGTTGGGAGCCATTGAGGCAAAATGTTTTTTTCCCAGGAAGTCATACAACCCCTTAGATGCAGCAGTACGACTCTACATACGAAAAAATTCAAAAAAATATTTAAAATAATTTATTAGCACTTATAGTGGTGTGCTAAGTGCTTGCAACACTAAGTGCTCAAGTAGTGCCTAAGGAATTGATCCTAGGCACTAAGCACTTGCAAGTTCAAATTTCCTACAACTTCTTAGCAAACTGTGACCTTCAGTTATAAATCGTGATAGGTTTATCTAAACCACATGTGGTTTACAATTAAACCATGAACTTAAAATTACAAACACTGTTGAATCTTTTCCCATTCCATCACTTAGTCTCTACTAGAGAACCACCTCCACCATAGGTGCCACCCAAGGGATGCCAAGGGGCTACCATAGACCTCCTTATAGGCTAGATTGGGCCTTTTTTTCTAAACTTGCATAACTTTTCTCCTGGTTATCAGATTTTGGAAAACAAGATATCAACGAAAAGCTAGAGATGAGAACTTTCCATCCACATAGGTTTGAAAATATTTTTTTTGTTATTTTTTGCCAAATATTTTAGGTTAAATTTTTTTGTTGCATATTTCTTTAGCAAGCCATAACTTTTTCCCAGGAGCTTTATTTTTAAAAAATAAATAGTATTTGGAAAGGTATTGAACAAGACTATACAACTATAGTGCTAATTTTCTAGATTTTTCTAACGTTTATTTTGTATCAGAATTTGTAATTTTGGCCATTGTGGGCCTATTGAGCATTATATCTTGGAAAATACTTTGTAAATGCACTAAACTATAAATTTCCAACCTTGTAATATTTGGGAGATGATTTTTGATACTAGTGAAAAGGGTGGGAGTGTGTTGGTGTTCTTGTGTTCTCTTTCTTTCAGCACTTCATTTTACATTTCTTCATCATGGCTCAAACAATAGTTCTTATTCTAACTACATACAACTATTTTGAGTGGAAATCTAAAATGAAATTTCACTTAAGAAATCTTGGTTTGTATAGAATAAAAATAGGACTAGAAACTGAACCTTCTAAAGATGACAAAAAGCCTAAATGGTTTAATAGATGTGATGAAGCATATGGAGCATTGTGTTTGTTTGTATCTCCCAATTTTATTTTTCATTGAATCTTTGAATACACCAAATGAAATATAGACTAAGCTAGAAACTCTATTTGAAACTCAAGATTCTATGAGAGGTCATATGTTGGAAAATGAACTAATCAGTCTAAGTCTAGACAACCTCAACATAATTCAATGTTTCTTCACAAAGTTTAAATCACTAAGGTTTTAGTTAAAGAAATGTGGAATTGAAAAGAAAGATGAACAACTGATTCTTAATATTCTCTTAGAGTTAAGTTTTGAATATTCAATATTTGTTTCTACCTTCTATGTTACTAAGTATGTAGTTGGGTCTCAATTCATCATGCCATATTTGGATGATTTTGCTACTTCTCTTGCATGGGAACAAGATAAGCTAATCTAGATGGGAACTCTAAAGTCATTAAGTAAAATTCCTTGGCTACTAACCATGGCAAAAAAGAATAGCAAGGATAAAGTAGTTACAACAAGGATAAGGAACAAAAGAATAACAAAGAGAAGAAGGATAGAAAATCAATTGCCCCAAAAGCAACTAATGAGACCTCATCTTCAAATGACAATAATTCTAAGAAAGAGAAGGTCAAATGTGCACATAATAAATGACTCGGTCATGATGAACATAAATGTTTGAAGAAACAAGTTGATCACTTGACACACATTCTTGAAAAGAATAATCTCAACGATCCTAGATCAATCAAACAAAGTTCAAATGAGGGGTATCACAAGGAAAAAGATAACAATGAGGGGAAAGGAAAGGGCTAGGCCCTTGTAGGAGTTTCTTTTCCACCATCCACTTGATTTCTTGATTCAGGTGTCTCACACCACATGGATTCATCTGAGGATGAACTTGCATCTTTGGATCCATTTTTTATACTTTCCATTTTGATGGGCGACGACGCTCTTGTTGAGGTGTGTGGGAGAGGGTCTATTGACATGGTGGATGGCACATTTCAAGATGTTCTTTGTGTGCCCTTATTATCAAATAATCTCTTATCAATATATCAAAACACTCACATAGGTTTAGGAAAGAAAGTTGAGTTTTCTCCTGATTCAATGGTGATTTGTGAGTTGCACAATGATTCTGCAACTACAACTAGGAGAGTAGATCATCAGTCTTGGCTTTATTTGTTCTCTCACTTTGTTCTTAATCCACCTTAGTTTGTTTTACTCACTCATTTTGATGGAGTAATTTTTGGCATCAATGATTTGGCCATTTGAACAACCACTACTTGAAGTAACTCAGTCAATAGGACATGTTACAAGATTTCCTATAGTTAAATTTTTTGATGGTTTTTGTCAGGGATGATTTCTTGGAAAGAATCCATAAGATAAATTTGACAAAGGAAAATCTTGGAGAGCCTCACAACTTTTGGAGTTGGTACATTGTGATTTGGATGGTCTATTTCCACAACCACCTTTCAACAAAGCCTTATATGTTTTGACCTTTATTGATAAATTTTCTAGGTATAATTTTGTGTACTTTCACAAACAAAAGTTTGAATTTTTTGATTCATTCTTAGAATTCAAGGAATTTACAAAGAAACAAACTAGGAAATCCATCAAATTTTTGCATATAGATAATGGGGGGAATATGTCAACCACATGTTTGAGTTTTGTTGTACTTCTAAGGGAATTGATTTGTAGCATACAATTTCCTACAGTCCTCAACAAAATGGAGTTGCAAAATGAAAAAAAATGATCCTTGAAAGAGATAGCCAATTGTATGATTCGATCCAAGTCTTTGGCACCACTTTTTTAGGCAAAAGCCATTAATTTTGCATGTTATATCTAGATATGAGTTCCTCACAAATATGTGAAGGGGAAACTTATTTTCAAGCTTGGAATATTTGGAAACCATTAGTTAAGTACTTTTGAGTGTTTGGATCTTGTGCATGGGCCTGCATTCTAGCAAAAAAATGCAAGGCTATGGATCTGCAAAGCAATCCTTACATATTTGTTGGATACCCAGATGATGTCAAATGATACATGCTTTTTCATCCTACCATCCATGAGTTGTTAATTGAGAGGAGTGTTCATTTTGAGGAGAGTCCTTCCAATTCTTCTCTTACCACTTCTCTAGCTACCATCAGATTGGGTACCTTGCATCATGATGATATTTCTTCAAAGGATCGTAATCCTTCCAATCTTGATGAGGAGTCTTCTTCCTCCAGCTCAGATGATAATAGTGACCATGAGGGTTCATATATCCCTCCTTTAGAGGTTGATGATTCTTTTTCTGATTCTCTACCTTCTCTAGTTGTAGGGCCTCTTTGGGCTCATCAAACACTACAATCAACATGGGATTGGGTAGGGGATCCTTCAAATCATAGAACAAGGTCACAATTTCAAGAGGCTCCACATCTCTTCCTAGCCACAAATTTTGATCCATGGTACTTTTGGAAGCTTTTGGTGTCCCCAAATGGGATGCAACTATGCATGAAGAGTTTAGTTCCTAGGAGAGGAACCACACTTGGGATCTTGTCCCTCTTCCTAAGGAAAGGGAACTTGTTTGATTCAAGTGGACCCATAAAAAAAAATAGATGGGGTGACTGATAAGCATAAGGATTACTTGGTTGTCGAAGGATTCTCCTAGGTTCCTGAGATTGACTGCTTTGAGACTTTTGCACCAGTTACCAAAATGAATTCCATCCAACTTTCCCTTGTTATCACTACAAATAATAGATGGAAATTTCATTAGATGGATGTGAAGAGTGTTTTTCTTCACGGTGACCTTCAGGAGGAGATATACACGGAGTAGCCACAAGGGTTCATACATGATCCTTGACTTGTTTACCATCTTCAAAAGTCTCTCTATGGCCTCAAACAAGCCCCTCCATCTTGGTATGCCAAGATGGACTCCTTCCTTCTAAAATTTGGGTTCACTCAATTTCATTATGATCCTAATGTCTATATTATGTTGTAGGATGACACTCACACTTTCCTGGTTCTCTATGTCGATGACTTGTTGATCATAGGAAGTCACTCATCCACTAGTCAGGTAGTGAAAGTTTCCTTTCATGATTAGTTTTTGATGTTAGACTTGGGCCTATTGCACTACTTTATGGGGATTGATATCACTCAATATTCTTCTATTATCTCTCTTGTACAACCTAAGTACACACTTTATATGCTTCATAGGTTTTACATGGCTAACTATAAGTCTGTACCCACTCCATTTATGTAAGGGGTCAAACTTGAGGCTAAGTGTTCTTCCCCTTTGGTGGATGACACTTTGTATCAACAACTTGTTGGTAGTTTCATCTATCTAACTCACATGAGACCTAACATTTTATATGTTGTAGGAATGTTCTCTTGATTCATCCAGGATCCACATGAGCTGCACTATAAATAAACTAAGTGAATTATTCACTACATCAAGGATACTCATAGTTATGGGATTCACTATACAGTGAGTGTGGATTTTGACTTGGTGGGACACACAAATTCAAATTGGGTAGGAAATTCTTAAGATCACAAGTCTAATTTAGGGTATTGCTTCTCCCTTGGTTCTAATCCAATTTTCTGGTCAACCAAAAAGAAGTATTCTATTGCTCTTTCATCTATGTTGGTGTAAATAAAGTCTTGTACCTAGTTAAGTCATTACTAGGGGACTTAGGGGACTTATTTACATGTTAAGTTTACTTAGGTCCTAGGAAGGAATCTTTCTAGAAGGTGTTAGTTGTCATTAGATCTTATCTTATCTTTTGAATTACAACACATGTGTCCTAGGTAGTAGTGATAAGTTGTCACATGTCATAGGATTAAGACACTTTTCATAATCCTGTTTAATCTTGTGTCTCACCTTGGCTATATAACCAGATGATCTCATACATTGTACATTGAATTCTTGGATAATCAATTCCATTGCAATCTTGAGCATTGCATATTGATCTCTCTTGTGCTTTCATGAAGTACCTAGATCCTGGGTGGCTATAATCTTCAACCAATCTTGCATGGTGTAGAGTAATTCTATACCAACTCTTACATGGCATTGATCCATAATTGGAGGTTTACAAAATTAACTTGTAAATTAAATCTAATTATAGTAATTTCCCGATCTAATGCAGAATTGCGTGATTATGCTTTTCAACCATTGAAAATGTAAAACTAGTTCATTAAACTTTACAAAACTTGAAAATATTATCTAACTACTACAATGTTGTAATTAGAAATCAAATTCTGAATTGAAAAATGAAAAGAAATGGAGAGAATGATAGATAGAAGATAGAAGAATAAGATAGAAGATCAGAACATGTAGGTTGATAACGGAGTTCGTCTAATCAAGACTACGTCTCTGGGTCCGCTTCTCAAGTAGGATCACTTTATTAATGTTGCCAAGCAATCAGATTTCCTTGTTACAATATCCAAGCTCCAAAACCTGCATAAAATTTCTCAAAATCTCCTCTCAACACTTGAAGACACTCAAAATTCCTTCGTGCTTACAATATTCTCCTCCAAAGAATTATTTCTCCATAATGAACTTCACTAATTCTCCCTGTTACCATTTTCTCCAAGAAACTTCTACTACCTTTACAAGAAAATAAGACCCATTTTTATACAAATTTATTTGCTAATATGGCTTTAACCATATTATTTTGCAAATATTGCATATCTCCTGTTTTTACATCATATGATTTTTACAAATCTCCATAATCCTCATAATTCCCCCTTTTACAATAAAAATCACTAATATCCCGTTTACAAATCTTCAAAAATAAATCCCCTTTTGGATTTTATAATTCTAAGACATACAATAAAAAAATGAACCCCTTTAATTATGAGCCGTTATAATTTCTGATAATAAAATTCCTTTTAAAAGAATGGCTTATAATTCAAGCCTTTAATCCTTTCGGGATTTATTCCTTTAATAATCTTTATGAATTATTTTAGTTCTTATTTAAGCCCCTTATAATTTGGGCTTAAAGAGGTTAATTGTTGAAATACGAGTTTACGGATTTTTTTCTCTCCTTGTTTTATGGGTAAGGCAAGAGGATTTCAATGGATAAAATCCCACCAAATCCTCCCCTTTTCTTTTAATTTTTAAGCCATATATTTTTTCTTTAACAATATGATTTAATCCATTTTTTTTTCCACCATGTCAGTGCCAACTCACTACTCCTACCACATCACCACCTGCCATGTCACATGCTGACGCCATCATTTTGACTAAGTTTGACCAAAAATTTGACAGGCTCTATCTTTCTCATACGGACTCCGTTTGACATGATTCAAAAGGCATCAGAATTGTATTGACGAGCCCTTCAACATGACGATGTTTTTACTTGGATTTGAGGAGATCATTTTTTCACCCCTTTTGACCACTTGATTCGCCTATTTGACCAAACCTTTGAATGCACATAACTTCTACATTCAGACTCCTTTTGACCCCGTTCAAGTTGCATCAGGATCGTGTTAGTGAGCACTTTCTAATGATGTCAATTTAGATGAATTCTAAGACTATGAAATTTTTAGGTATTTTGGATCCACCTAGATTAGGTATCAAAGCTTGTGGGATTGCTTCTTGTTAGTCTTTATTGAGAGATCTGAGTTGCAAATCTTGAAAAGTTGAGTATGCTCTTCTCTTGCATCAAATGATGATCTAGAGAATAAAAAAGCTTGAAAGAAATACTAGATTTGGGGGTTTCCTCTTTGTGGCCTTGTATTGCAAGTTTAAATTAGAGGTTGTTGGTGCAAATCTGAGCTCACCATTGAGATTAGAGGGTTCAAGAAAGTTTTTCCTTTTGTTTCATCTAAATTGTACATACGTAGCCAAATCTATGAGGGTTTGAAGCTGAAGAGTGGTTGCCAAATCTAGAAGGTAGCTACAATTTTGGAGCACTATGAGTCAAAACTAACCTTTCCATCGCGTCCAAAAGGGCCAAAAACCCTAAGATCGATTGTCAAATCATCAAATTTGGAGAAGTTGTCCATTGAGGCAAAAAAATATTACCTAGGGAGTCGTACGACCCCCTAGCTCACATTCAATACGATTTAAAAAAATATATATTTCAATAAAATTTTCTAAAAAAATTTCAAAAAAATATTATAAAGTTTTTAGCAAATTTTATTAAAAAATCAAAAGGATAAATATTATGTGGTTTTTTTAAAAAACATAGGTCGTACCATGCCTGTGCAGGGTACTGCGTACCCGCGATAGGGTTCGCCGCTGAAGATCCGCCATGCAGCATATTCCCATTCGGTGTTGTGGGAACTAGATTTTCTATCAACTGCTTAGGAAAAAATGTCGACTATTCAACCATATGGCGAAAAAAATGAATATTTCGGAGGATCAAAGAAGATTCTATTGTTGTTGGGGGAAAGAATATTCCAAGCGAATATTCTTGAAGAATATTCTAGATTTTGTCGACCTGAGCTCATGCCAACTGGTAACGAATAGTCAGTCATCAAATTTTATTGCATAAACTACTGACGTTAGCCTACATCAGTAGTGATGTTAGTAACTTTTTCAAAATTTCTTCCCCCCTCTTTGTTGAAGTTTTTCATTTTGCAGTCCAACTTTGGAGGCCCATAACTTGCTCATATGACCTCCTTTTCTGGAGTAATTTTTTTCATTTGGGGTAGAATTTCATGCTCTTCATAGTGGTAGAATCAGATTTTGATTTTGGTGCCCATTTTTTTCATAAATTTCATATTCTCATAGGTGTTGTTGAGTCATCCTCATTTTTAGAACTTTAGGGGCTCCATTCTTGCTCCTACAATAAGATTTTTGGGTGATTTTTTTATAAAGTGTATATTTTTTTGTGTACCTTCCAGTGGAGTGATCATATTGATCCCATTCTATGTAAAAAATTTACTTTGAGATTGTGGCCAAATTTGGCAATCTGTATGCACTAAGACCAAGTCCACTTCGTTGTTGTTCACAAGTGGCACCTGTAATCG